>PVKE010046047.1:0-12381 GCA_004027555.1 Craseonycteris thonglongyai | reverse complement strand
GTATAGATTCATTTTTTTTGTTGTTGTTAAAGTTGATAAATCTTGAAGTATATTCTCTTTTTAAAGTTTTTAAATTTTACCTCTTTACATCTTTTTATAGTTCAGTGAAATATTTCTATTCAGATAATAGTGACAATAGCAGCTTAAACCAGATTAGAAATACAAGTGATTCTTCTATGTGAAGATGCTACAGAGGTTTGAAGATTCTAGATCCTGTGCACAGATTTTTTAGTAAAACATTTTTACTATTTCTGTGTTTGGAAAGCATAACAGATAAATATCCTTGAGAATGCATATATCCATTGATATTACAGCTCTCCTACATCTGATGGTGCAGTGATTTACAAAACTATTCCTGCAGGTAGTACCTGAAAGGCAAAGTTATTTATTCTCAGATTCAATAAACATTTTAAATCATAAGTTTTTAAAATATCCACATATTTTTCTGGCCCTGATCACACAAATAATATTTCTCAAGACACTATTTTATTATTTAGAATGATATTTTGCAAAGTATTAAACTTTTTCTGGAATAAAAACAATAGCCATTCTGTCTTTAATTTTTGTAAAAATATTTTATTTAGACTTTTCCTTAAAAATAACATATATAAAATATACCTTTTAAATTGCAAAACCACCACTACAAAGCAGTACCGTATGTATTATTAAAGTAAGACTAATAACATAAACTCAGATTGCTTTTTCTAACTTCAATTTTGCTTGCAAATTTATGTGTATTCTATTTAGGATCAGTTTCCAATTTATTATCAGCTCAGCATTTAAAAAAAAATCACAATTTCTCTTTACAAAATTGCTCTCTAGACTCTCTGGTAGCCAAAGATTCATTTTTATCCCAGCAGACACTATGTTAGTTTTATCTCTTGGGCTTTAGTTTCCCCATATAGAAACACAATATCCCTCCCTTGCAAAAGTCCAGTGAAATACTCCTCTGAGGGAGTACCACTCCAGGTGCTAATTGAGAGCAATACTCATGTTTTGATGTTAATTTTTTCCAAGTGCATTATTAGGTTATTTTCAAAATGTTTGCCATATAGTGGCATCTTTACTTTGATACCAAGAAAATGTGATTAATAAAGAATATTCAAAAATCATTTTAGATTTTTTAGTTATTTACAAGGTTGAATAAAATTCCATTTTATTAACCTATGAAAGGCTGATATCAGTTAGCTACTGTAAAGTAACATCATCATTTACAATCACTGCTAGTTAAACATTCAAACAAGTTCATGTTGCCTTATGGTTTTGGTACTCTTAGGTAAAGTGAAAATACCATGTAGAAACTGAAATGTTAGAAAAAGAAAACTATGTAGCTTTTATGTAGATCAACAGTACTATAAAGATTAATAAATCAAAACTGTAACAAGTATTTTGTAGTCAGGTTCTAGATTTTTAACATAATTTTAGTTTTCTTTGCATTTTTATACATCATACTGACTCTCAGTAATATTGTTCTTTAGGTCTATTTCTATAGAATAATGTTTTATTCTTTAGAGTTTTGCAAAAGTAAATTTCTTTCAATTTCTTTAGAAAAAATATGCAAAGGCAAATAATTTTGTATGAACACACACACACACATATAGAAACTTTCTTATAGAAAGTGAACTTCTGAAATTCTGTCAAATGTCATAATTTTGTTCATGGAAGAAAACGTGGGCATCACCAAAAGTGACTGACATCTAGATGCACTGCCGCTGACCGTTGTTTGGTCTATTTGCACCATCAGTATTTCACATAATTCCTTGACATGTAACATGGAACATCTTAAATATCGTTTGTAAACTATTTCTCTCATACATCTTAAGAAGCATTTAAAAAGTTATATTATTGTTTACATCTTTGAAACTTTCCTCTATTATGCATTCTGATAGAGGCATTCTCATTATTGCACATATCTAAATGAATTTAGGAAGTTTAACTGTCTTATGATTGACTGTTTGGTGTTTGTGTAGGTCTGTGTGTGTGTGTGCATACATGTGTGTAAATACACAGACTTTCCAATGAACTGTAGTATTGAGTGGGTAAGATTTGTTTAGAAATCTCATACATAGATTATTGGTCAGATTGTAGAGATATTTGAAGCAGAAAAGATGTTAGCTCAGCATAATGAATATGTCCGCTAGCCATTTTTATAATGACTTGCTGCCGTTTTTATTGTCTGGCAAACCGTATGCTGTGCTGTACTCTGAGCTTTCTTGTTTGACATAATAAAAAAATGGTGCAGTGTATCCCTAGAAGTCTAGCTGGATAAAAGGAAAGCAGCAGAGTTCTGCTTCTGCCAATAGTTTGGTTGCATATTCTGTTGAAATTATTCTGCAGGTGATAAATACACAGTTACCATCATTTATAATGCATTGTTCATGATCATAGCAGAGACTTTATTCAGATACAAAGCTTTAAAATCCATTCATACACCTAAAATTTCTTTACGTATATTAAATAAAATAGTACTAGCTATAGTTGATCCTTTTGAAATGAAAATATTTACCTATACTTAGAGAGCCATGAAATAACTTATGTTTGGTTTAACTTATTACTGTATTTCAAATGACATAGTTTCTTTTTTATTTGCCCGTAGGAAAATATTTCATAAGGTAAAAGGTTCCAAATAGTTTATAGTTAAGTACATCAATATTACATTACAGATTTAGAATGAACACGAGTGATAATTTTTAATTTAGCATGTATATATGTGTGTGTGTGTGTGTGTGTGTGTATATATGAAAACATCTATGCTTAGTTAATAATATTGTTTTAATATGAGGTCTATTAAAGTACACTGGGCAGGAGTCTTGTACAATAGAACTGCGTGGTATGTATATTCACTTTGGTGATTAATGCTTCATTCCTTCTTTAGAGGATTATTAAAAGCGTTCTCTAGAGGAATAAAATGGTGGAAGTCACACATTTAATAGCTCAGGTACAAAGAGTCAGATTGTGCCAGTTGGCAGAAGTTAGCAGGAAGCTGTCACAATAAATGGCAGCAGCTGCTCATAGTTCTAAAGAGTATGTCCCAGTCAGAACTGAAAACTGATGGCATCTACATTAATACTACCTTAATGGCCCATCTGCTGCTCCATAGGGTCCCTAGCTGCTGTATGGAGTCATAGGCATTTGACAGGCAGTCTCTGTATGCCAGACGCACATTGTGCCAAATGTTTTAGGCTGCTTCATCTCGTTCTGATCTGTCAAATTCTCCCTACTCATTTATCAGGCAAGGAGTTATGAGGTTTTTCTTCTCTACACATCATTGGCTTTCTGCATTGGGGCAGCTAAGAATTTGGAAGGAAAACTATTTTGGTTGTTATTATTTTTTTCTAATTGACAATGCAAGGCAAAGTTTTCTGATACACTGTATTGTAGTGGGTAGGTTAACAAAGCGCTGTGACAAGCAAGCCCTATGGAGAAATCAATTGAAGACATTTTAAAATGAAATCCTGCATAAATATGTTTCTCTGATTGTTTTGGAAGAAAATAGTATGTGTTTCTACAGAGCCTTATTAATTGGGCAAATATTATGAGAGCTTGCTTTTAGGTTGTTGAGATATGAAAATACTAATATTATATTGTAACATTGTTAAAATACTTTGATAGGAAATACAAAATTAATATTTAAAAACATCTCTTACACTTCTGTTTTTCAAGTGGAATGAGCCTCAGGGTAGAGTCAAACAGATATAAACAAGGGTGTGTTTTGTAGCAGTTGATTAAATTGTGCAGAAATAATATTGTTTAATGTTGAGGATAAAGTATTATTTATTTTGAATATACTGAATGGTCAGGGAAGTGCAATCCATACACCATTAAGTAAATAACTAGTGGAAAATATATGAGTATAATCAGATGTATAATACTTATATCATAAATTGGAAAACTTTCTTCTTGAAAAAGATCTGTAGACAATGGAATCAAGCATTACTCTTTAGTTAAAAGTATATTGACTTTCTCTTCTTGGGGACCAATCACAAAATGGCTGCCAAATATATCCATTTTAGACTTACCTCCTTTCTGATAAAGTCGACAGATAAATCCTGTTTCCATTAGAATTTCCCTACCTTTCTTGATAATTTACATGTTTCCCAAACATAATTGTTCCTATTTGCAAGAATTCTTCAGTCAATATGATGACATATTTTTTTTTCTTGGTGATTATTTTCTCTCACTTATTATTGTTCTTGTTTATGTTGTCAATATCTAGATTTATAAGTTTTTTTTTAGCTTTATCTGATTTTGTAGAAATTTGTGATGTACCAGAAAAATAGATACACAAAATAATTCTAGGGGATGCCCTGGCCCATGTGGACCCGCATGCTGATCTGGTGTGTGCCCCCAGTTTGGTTCTCACTGGCATGAGCTTCCCATGTGGGAGGCCCCCAGTTTGGCTCTCTCCCTGAACATGCTTCCCATGTAGGAGGTTCCCGAACTGGGCCCTGTGCAGCCTGAGCCCACCTGTGGAATAAAACTATATCAAAAACTGTACAATTATGGAGACTGCTCTGGGATCTCCCCCTTCTCTCTGTCTCTCTCTGTCTGTCTCTCTGTCAGAAAAAATAAAAAATAATAATTCTATTAATTAGGCATAAATAGTACATATGCATTACATGTGTTCAAGCAAAAGAGTCTAGGTGAAACAGTCACTTTATTTCAAGTTTCAACAGATTCCCCAATCGCAATCATAACAACAATAGCAATAATTTTAAAAGCAACTGTTAAAATATGTTACTATGTTTTATTAGAGACTTAATAACTTCCCTTGGAAAATAGATTGTGTGGAAGTGATTGCATTTAATACAAGTGTGTGTGTGTGTGTGTGTGTGTGTGTGTGTGTTAGTGCATGTGATATAAAGGACTGAGAAAAGTTTTTGGTAGATTCACACATTTAATTATTGTTAATATTTTCTTAATTTCTATGAGTTTCTACTATTTCATTGTACCTTTTTAAAAATAACACAATAATCAATGAACCAGTTTAATACAGTGTTTTTAGAAATGCTTAAATTTTCTTAATTTATTTTTATCTGACATTACAGTATCTGTTAACGAATCTTCCAGTAGAATTGAAATCTCAAGTAATGAACCCAATTTATAATTAATACCGTATTTATTATTGTGACTACACAGAGATATTGTCTAGGAAGGTATAAAGAACAAATGTTTTTAATATAAAAGGGTCAGAGACAGCTCTTTTTTATTTTTTGAATAGAGTAAATATTTTCTCTTATTTTTTATTACATATGTTGGGGTGATATTGGTTAGTAAAATTATGTAGTTTTCAAGTGTACAATTCTATAATACATCATATACATGTTGCATTGTGTGCTCACCACCCAGAGTCAGTTCTTTTTTTCATCACCATATATTTGACACCCTCTCTCCCCTGCCCTGTTATCCTCTGGTAACCACTAAACTATTGTCTGTGTTCATGAGTTTTTCTTTCTTTCTTTGTCTTCTTCCTTTCTCGCTTTCAGTTTTATATTTCACATATGCGTGAAGTCATATGGTTTTTTACTTTTTCTGCCTGATTTATTTTGCTTATTATGACAAACTTGAGATCTGTTAATAACTATGTTGTCACAAATGGGACTATTTCCTCTTTTATTATGGCTGAGTAATATTCCATTGTGCATATGTACTACATCTTCTTTATCTAGTCATCTAGGATACTTTAGTTGGTTCCATGTCTTGGCCACCATGAATAATGCTGCAATGAACATTGGGATACATGTATTTTGGCAGACAAAGGGTTTCAGAAGAGAGATTGCTGGGTCATATGGTAACTCTATTCTTAATATTTTGAGAAACCTCTGTTTTCTTCTTACATGCTCTTGCATCCCTGATTTTTCATTGGAATTTGGGAAGATTTTAGGACAAAAAAAATTAAAGTTTATCTAGTACTTAGAATATGCTAGGAAATGTGTTATAAACAGTAAGCATTGTTTTCAATCTTTACAACTCTGTGAGGAAAATATTACTCCTTGTTATCATACACATAACTGAGACTTTGGAATAGTAAATGATTTCCTTAGGGTCATAAATGAAATTGAACTCAATTTGAACTATGTCTGTGAGGATGTAAGGTTATACTGTGCCATTATTTACAATTATGTTTTGAAAACAGTAAAATATCAGACTAGGAATGTCCTAAAGAAAGATGGACTGAAGGAAACAATGTGGACCTTGGGGAAAGACTCACCATAAAGGGAATCTGAAGTGAGCCCAAGGTCAACGCCTATAGCACAGAAGGAAATGTTAGTTCTTACACAGCATTTGAGGACAGCAGAGCTCATCATGACCTACCATCTCTTTGACATATATAGTATCTTAGGAAGTGGTTTTACCTGTGGATTAGAAGGCCTACAAATCTTTGGAAACGGGATCACTTTGCTGTTGGACAGCCCTTGATGAAATGTAACTTTAAAATACAGATAGGGGAGAAGCCAGGATGGCTCATTGGGTTAAGCACTCACTTTGCAGTGCCGGGGACCAGGGAGCGAATCCCGGCCCTGACCCGTGTGGAACCATATGCTGAACTGGGAGCTCCCCCAGTTCAGTTCTCTCTGTGTCGCTGTCTCTGTATCTCTCTCTCTCTCTCTCTCTCTGTCAAAAATAAATAAAAATAAAAATAAAATACAGATAGGGCTGCTTCTCACTTTCAGGTAGGTGGCACTGATGATGAATTTTTAGTGCAAATAACCTCCAGTTAGCTTGAATAATTGCTTGTGAATTACCACTGAAGTATTGGTCCGGAATAATCCCCTTCAGTTCTAGCTTCTTTTACTGGAGACAACAGTGACCCACAAACAGCATGATTTGTGGAGGCAGGTTAGGAAACAAAAATATTCAAAAATTGAAGAGGAAAAACTCAGAAAAGAGAAGTCTACCCACAAGTCAAATAAATGAGAATACTACAGAGATTTGTAGTATTGATGTAAATTGCCTCCATTGCCACATAAAAGCATGTAAATATTTGAGGGGGTAGGATTCAAAATTTTAGTCCTTGTTGTCAGAGTTTATTCTTCCACAGATACTTTATGACAATTATAGTGGGCTAGATGTATGGAAAGTGGACATCTTGTTTGCACATGACATTGACAAGCATGTAAGGAAGGGTCCAAAGTCGTGGGTAGCCTTTAACATTACTATTATTTAGAATAAAAGTTAGCTTTTCCCTCCAAAATTTTATGTAAAATTTGGGTACATACACTATTTTCTCAGAAAAATAAATTAAAAAAGAGGAAACAAACAAAAAATAACAGGGAAACTAGGAACAAAAATTATTCACTAGTTGCTTAGAGCTTTAATTTCATGTGATCATTTTCTACACAAGTTTTATTTTTATTACTGAAAAACTATATCCTCATAATATCTTTTTTATACCTCTTTGTGGTATCCATGAACTCATTTTCTTATATGTAACAAATACAGTACTTTCTCATATAGAATAATAATATAGAATAAAGAAGGTGATAGTGAGATAATGCTTCACTATTTTCAGCTAACCATGTTGACAAGATCTAATTTGGACAGATTTTGCTGAGTTAAAGAGTTTTCTGGGAGTACTGAATTTTTCTTAAAACACAATCATGAAAATAAAAGAATAAATGTGTAAAAGAAGTAACAAAGTTGGCCTTAATAGGAACTTTATCTTGAAAGCAATTGCATTCAATTTTATTTTTGAAGAAAACAGTGATGTCACAATAGAATTACAAGGGAAGCTTAGTTGTTTCTGTACTATTCTAATACTTCTACCGGGATCTTGTCTGCTATTTACTCTTGTAAATCCAGTGTCCTGATTCAGACTAAGCTCGTCTAGGGCCTTAATCATGGCAGAATAAGTCTTGTGAACATGGCTAAATTTTGAACGTGTCACTTGGTGTGTGTGTGTGCGTTTATATTTGGTGAAAAAAGTAATAAAAATTTGATCAGATAAACTCAGTCTTATTGTGCAGTTTGCCAATACATTATCTCTTCATATAGTTTGGCTGCTATAATAGGCAAAATCAATTTAACTTTTATAAATATGAATCAATAAATACGTCATTTGCACAGGAATTCCTGAGAGGAAGGACACTCTTAGTAGCAAATTGGTATTAGCCTCTCTAGCAAACATTTTTTTACACATTCCTGTTAACTCTGATTTGTTTTTTGTAATGTCTTTGACTTTCAAGGGTTCTTGGAACTACCCAACTATAGTGGGTGAATCTTGATTTGTGTAAACCGTGGAAAGTGATTTTATTTTTCTTACCAAGTTATTGACTTAGAGATTGGAGCCTGACACAATTCTAATCTGTGAAGTTGCTAGTTGGAAAGAACTTGTGTTATTAATAATATTATTGACTTTTTAAAAAAACAGAGCTGAAAAAACTTGAATTTATGTGATATAATAAACCCCTTACTGTTTCAGCAATTTCTGATTTGAGTACTTAATTGCTAACAACTGATATTACTCGACCTGATGTAGTTCTTTTACATAAAAGCTTATGACAAAATATACTGTAGTAATTTGATTTGAGTATGTATGTCTAGTCAGAGAAAGATACACTATAGTTCAGGCTGAGGAAAGCAGGTTGGAATTGGACTACAAGAGACTTAAATTTCAATTTTAAGCAATCAACCATGTAGACAAATGGGAAGTAGTGGCTTGGTGACATTGATCTTGATCTTGTAGCAATATGTTGGAGGAGAAAGACTAAAAATAAAAATAAAAAAATAAATGATGACTTCTAGTCTTAAGCAACAAGGGCTAGAATTGTGGTAACGATGAAAAGGAAGGACTCATGAGAGAAGTTTGCAAAACAGTTGATGGATTTAGTGACTGACTGAATACAGAGAATGAAAACATGAATGAGACAATAGTTGCTCTGAGTTTTAGGTCTAAGTAAATGAAAGAATGGATTCATTAATTGAAAATGGGTCAATTAGGAAATAAAGTTAGTTTTAAGAGACTGAAAATAAATTGAATTGAGGATAATTACATAGCATTCAATAGAAAATATTTATTGTGAGAAATTCAGAACTGTCTATTAAGATGAGTATTTAAGGCTGATTTGCATTATATTTTTGTATATAAAATGTCTTCTTAATTCATAAACCACAGCTTTCTTTTATATGTAGTATAAGTTTTAGAAGGAATTCATATTTGGGTAGCAGAAATAGACAGGTGAAACTCCTACATTTTAAATTTTGGCTCACATTTTTTATATAGTAGCTAATTTGATCTTAACTAGATGATAATAGATATTGAATTCCTAAAATAGAGAGTAGTGATTATGTCATTACAATGTTACTTAAAAAAAAAAACCTCTTAGTATAGCAATGGAGAAAGATATATTAAAGAAAGCTTTTAGTTTTGTGTGTGGGTGTGTGTGTATATAATTATTGTGACTCAGCCACATGAGAAAAAAAACATTCATTGTTATTAGCTCTGATAAATTGAATAACCGTTCTTTTTAATATATAAGCTTTTCCTCTGAATGTCTAAATGCATCTCTTAAATACTTATTTTCCTGTAAGTTGAAAATCAACCTAAAACATTTTAACTTTTTAAAAGTGCTTACTTACTTTTAATATCCTGGGACTAACTGGAGAGAGCCAGGGGTTGAAGCCTATTCCACGTACAGCATTACCTTGGTACTCACCGCTTTGAAACTCATGGAATTTGGTACTCAGCACATATTGACATAAAAATTTTGTTCCA
The DNA here is from genome assembly GCA_004027555.1 of Craseonycteris thonglongyai. NCBI lineage: Eukaryota > Metazoa > Chordata > Mammalia > Chiroptera > Craseonycteridae > Craseonycteris > Craseonycteris thonglongyai. The sequence continues at coordinate 2,666 of PVKE010046047.1, read as the reverse complement.
CTAATCGTTTGGTACTTGATACACAAGCAATAACTTGTCGGTGTCAGTTGTTTCACGAGTCGCTAACTTTTCCAGCTGAAACAAAGGGTCACGTGTAAGTCACATGGGAGCTCTTGCCCCGTGCACACTGCCTGTGGTCTTATTTTAGCTTCATTTTGTGTATTTTTGCCCCCCCCCCTTTTTTCTCATCATAGGTACTAAGAAAATGAGCAGTGATAGCACTGAGCAGGAAACAAAAGTACTTCACACCACCAGTGAGAAAAAAAATAAAGGAATAATAGGCAAACATTAGGATCTTGCTGATCTTGCCAGGGAATACAGTATGCCTAGAACAAGGGTCTCCACCATCACTAAGAACGAAGAAGTGATTAAAAAAAGGGGCTGATGTTGCAAAAATAGTTAAAGCAGTAACAAAGCAGCATTCCCAAACACTGGAGGTGGCTGAAGAGATTTCAGGTGAGGAGAAGATACAGAGGATGTCCCCAGTTCCTTAATAAAAGAAGCGTGTGCAAAATGGGCAGAAGTTCAAAACTTAGTGGAGAAGTACAATCCAGACAAAGCTCTGACAAGCAGAAATGTGAAATTATTGAATGGACAAACAATTTCACACTTCTAAGGAATTCTGAATAGAAGACAGAGGCAGTCATCATTGGAAAAATTTTCAGTACAGGTGACAAACAGTGTGTCAATCTGTGGTACAAGTTGAAAGAAGGCAGAAAAGAGAAAGAACATCTGAAGTACAAGTGCCTGATGTTCTTTGGAGGGGACTCTCCTTCTGAGCAACACTCCATGTTACCTCTCCTCCTCACCATACTCCTCCTACCTTCCCATTAGGCCATGGAGTCTTCTCAGTACAGGTAAAGTGAAGCTTTCATTTTATTTATCATGTAAAGTAGTGATACACAACTCTACCTATTTATATATTGTCTTAAAAATGTGCATAATCTTTGGTTTGGGAATGCATTAAATTTATTTACATTATTCTCTATGGCAAAACTTATTTGGTACTCATCATTTTTGGTACTTGTCATGCCTCCCGGGACCAATAAACAATGAGTACTAAGGTACCACGGTATAAGTCATAAATCTGTGTACATATCTTTGTAGTCTTTATCTAAATATCTCTTCTTATTGAGAGCCATGAAAGAATGGTTCTTTATCTTGGTGTCATTAGGGTCCACATCAATGTTTGGTAACTTTTAGGTACTGAACAGTATTGCTGAAAAAATAGCTTAAGAAATTTCTGAATTTCTATAACTCTGAATGTTAACAATATACATATTTGTAATGTTTTCACATATATGCATGTCCTCATATATATACTCATATATATGTATGTATCTTTAATTTTGAAAGTATTTGTGCAAATAGCATATATATATATATAAACTTTTTTAGAGTGAAAAATGAAACCTTGAAAGATTAAGAAAAATAATTGTTTTATATCATGATACTAGTGTGTTCCAATAGTGACTGTAACTGAATCTTTCTGTATTAGCTAAGTGTGCATGTATTTGGGAGATGAGGGAATAAAGTCATGTAAGAAAAAAAAGTAATTATAGTCTTTCAACTTGTGTTCTCCCACCTATTGTATAGAAATTCTGTGGGCCTTTGACTAGCACCCAGAATATGAGGTGAATAGTTAGAGAACGTTGTCTGTTTAAAATTTCTGTTTCTTGAAAGGAAACATAGTTCTTTCAGAATTTATTTAGGTTAGCTTTTCTTATCTAACTCTATTCAGAGCCTAAAGTACTGCAGTCAGATTTAGCTATTTCTGTCTTTGTGAGCTTGTTCTGATTTTCCTTTTGTATGAACACATTTATATATTATCCTACATTTATATAAGCTTTATATGTGAAAGCACTTTTTTATCTATTATCTCATTTTATTTTACAACAATCATTTGTGCTGCATAGGAAGTTACTGTTGTTACCATTATATACTTGGAGAAAATGACACCAAGGAAGGTTAAGTAAATTGTTCAATATAGAACATAGCTATTATAAATCTCAGCCTAAAATCATTATCTTAGATTATACTGCATGCCTTTTCATATCCATATGCAATTAATTTATGACTGCATGAAATATATATTTTATCACATATCTTATTAATGACCAGATATTTTTGAGTTTGCCCAATAATCATTTGATTTTAGAATGTTCTTGCTCACATAATGAAGCATTTTGCTTTCCTTTAACACTATCTATTCAGTAAATGCCTTGAGCTTCTTCTACTATATATACTAGAATCTAAACAATATTTTTATCATGATGATAAAAATAAATCAATTCTTTTTAGGAAATTGGTGCATCTTAATTCACCTGAAAAGAAATGTTTTTGCAAATTTGGAATTAAGAATAAGTAATTTGGAGCTTCCAGTTACTACTATATTCTTGTTTGCATAGTATGAAAACATATGTGAGTTGAGAAGTCCAAATATCATTTTGACATACACCAGAAATTATATTCTGTTGTGATAAAGCTGTATGTATACAAAGTAACTTTATAGAAGTCAAAGAAAGTAAATCAGTGTTTTATCTTTCATTGCAAGAATAAAACATTCAAATGGGTGAAATTTCCAGGCACTGAATTTTTCAGGTACCAAGGACTAACAGTGTAGATGAAAATATTTCTAAAATCTAATGCACAATGTCATTTCTTTT
>PVKE010046046.1:0-12395 GCA_004027555.1 Craseonycteris thonglongyai | reverse complement strand
GTCTTCAGTGCATAGTTATTTCTATTTTACTTTTTGACAGATAGAGAGAGAGACAGAGACAGAGACAGTTAGAGAACCAAACTGTGGGAACTCCGCAGTTCAGCACGTGGGTCCTGCCTGGGCCGGAGCCGGGATTCGATCCTCGGTCCTCATGGCCTCAAAGCGAGCGCTCAACCCACTGAGCCGTCCCGGCTTTCCCAAGTACAGAAATTTTAATTGTTGAATCTAGGGGGTGAGTAGATGAGTGTTCAATGTAAAGTTATTTCAACTTTTTTATATTTGAAATTTTTTAATAATAAACTAGAAGACAGATGCTGTGACATCTCTTTGGTACGTAGGCTGTAGGGGGATGAGACTGAAGAGAATCTTAGGGCCTCACGAGCATCACGGTGGAGACTGGGTTGTCCCTGCAGCCAGGCAGCCTTTTGAACAAGTCACCCAGGATCCTAAACACTGCAGGATTTTTTTGCTTTGCAAGCACTATTATCAGTTTTGATTCACACTGGTAATTACAGCTAATAATATTGCATGTTGCACACACATTTTCTAGTGCTTTTTTTCATGAAAATATTTGGATAGGCAATTCTTCTAGATGGCATAAGATTTAAAAGGTACAAAAAGGTAAACAGAAGACCTGACCCCACGACTCTCTGGTCCTCTAGCTGTGTGATTTGCCCATCAGGGGCCCAGGCCAACAGTGTTTGTGCATCCTTCTGAGAGAGGAAGAACTTTAAAAGATGACAGAAGAAGGGGCCTCCTGGAGACTCTTGCAAACACAACAGGAGATAAAACGTCCTTGAGTCTCAGAAAGGCCAGCAATGATAGAAATCAAGGCCGAGAACAAACAGTTCTCAGAGACCCAGGTGCAAGGTCTGCCCCTGCCCCCCTCCCCACCTTGAGTCACGAGAGACACGTGGGACCCTAAACAAAAAAAAACACCACTACACTGAAATGTATATATGTTGCAGGAAGCAACACCCATGGAGGATATGAGAGGCTCAGACAACTCTTTAGATAGGGGAAGGAGATCTTATTAGCCAGCAGATCATGCGGGGCTAGCAGCACCTAACACGAGCTCCCCTCAGTTAGATTTCTCACCGCTTATATACATTTGAGTGTGATTTCCCCTCCCCCTAGGTTCCCACATGTTTCTCGTGACTCAAGGTGGGGAGGGGGGCAGGGGCAGACCTTGCACCTGGGTTTCTGAGAACTGTTTGTTCTCGGCCTTGATTTCTATCATTGCTGGCCTTTCTGAGACTCAAGGACTTTCTATCTCCTGTCCTTGTGTTTGCAAGAGTCTCCAGGAGGCCTCTTCTTCCGTAATCCTTTAAAGTTCTTCCTCTCTCATATAAGCGATGAGAAGTTTAACTGCGGGGAGCACGTGTTAGGTGCTGCTAGCCCCGGTGCTCTGATGGCTAATAAAATCTCCCTCCTCTATCTAAAGAGTTGTCTGAGTGTCTGCTATCCTCCGATGGGGGTGTCTTCCTGCAACAGATTTCTGGTGCATTGGCCAGGAAGCATGGAGGAAGGTTGCCTGCATTTGGTGGACTTCAGTTACCCCACTGGGGGGGGGGGCCCGAACTGCCCTGTAGATGCACCCACTGAGTGCGCACTGGGGATCGCCCCATGTGGACGCCTCACAGGACGGAAGGGGAAACCCCATCTGCAGGTCCCAGCAAGGATCAGATAATGAAGGAATGAGAAAACTGGGGATGGGTCAGAGCCACGGTAAGGATAAACTGGGCAAGGGGAGCTAGCTGAGGTCCTGCCCCACTGGGCAGAAAGGAAGCCTGATCACCCTCCAGAGAGCAATCAACAATCCTCCACAGGTCATAAGGGGCAGCAAAGCATTCTCTACAGGACAGGTTAGGGATGATGGGAAGTTATATTAAAGGGAAAGAATGCTGAGTGAATGAGATGGACATTGGGAAGGCGATTCCGACCCCTTCCCACAGGGCCAGCTGGATGTTCCATAGGGCGCCTCTTCCGGCTAGAAGGCAGACTGCATGCTGATGGCTTATCTCCGCCTGCCATAAGCCCAGAGGGCTGGATATCTCCATGAGGGGAGCTGCCCGTGATGAGCGAAACCAGTGACACCCCCTCCAGAGTTCCCCAACCCATTTCCCCAACCCTTCATGTGGCATAATTGTAGTCTGTCATGGGAGGCATGGGGGGTTCACAGGGACAACCTACTCCCCTGGCCACAATGGTCAAAAACTTAAAAAAAAGATTCACGGGGGATTATAGAATTAATATGTCCCCAGGGAAATTAAAGACCTTCCCAAAGTGGGGAAGCACTGTTTCCCCAGTCTCCTTGAGAGGCCACCAGGTAAAGACCTTCCCAGGGTAGGGGCAGGCACTGAAAAACCTTCCGAAAGGGAGGAGAAGGCACTGGAAGACCTTCCCAGGGGGAGGAGAGGCACTGTTTCTAACCTCTGAATGACTATGTTTGTGACTATGACATATCTGTGGCTCCATGGCCACAAGGCTATGGGGTCTGAATGAACCTAAACCTGCATTTCCGTGGCAACGTCATATGGCAAAATGGTGACTCACCCCGTTGTGACCTGGCCCAGTATTTATACAGGTGCACCTTAGTCAAGACGTGCCTAAGTTCCCGTGAAAGCATTTGTGGTCTCCATTGGAGACACCCACTCTTTATCTGTTTTGCAGCTCTGATGAAGAGAAGGTACATTCTGGAAAATTTCCAGAAGAATCTTCATGCCAAGAAGGTCCCTCTGTCCAAGGTATTGGGACTATAGATTCTTAGAGAAAATCTCTGCTTGTTCCCTGCCCTTGGACTGCGGGAATTGGTAACTTTCCTGCCACAAATCTGTCCCTTTTGTCTCAGGCACCATGCTCCCTCCCTGCTTGTTGAGTTGACAGTCTGAGCAGCCTCCAGAGTTGGTCACAAGGCATAAGCGAAGCCCCCCTTCTATGCCCCAATTGGAAGGGCTTATAGAGGACCAGATGTAAGGCTCCTCAAGTCTTGCCCAGTGGCTTGGGGTGGGGACATGGGGATCCAGCCCTTCTCCCATAGAGAACTTATGCAATTTGACTCCCGCTAGGGAATTGAGCACTCTGGGAATTATGTGCCTTTGAGAAAAAAAACAGAGGTATTTGGGATATAAGTGCCCTCACCTCCCAGGGCAATTCAAAGGAACCATTTTGTATCTCAGGACTTCAAAGACATGGGATTAAAAATTTGAAGTAAACTTGGGCATCAGGGAGGCCTATGTAACCATGACACCGTATCTAAGGAATGCAAATGTAACTTTGGGGTCTAAAGGAAGACACCAGAAGCCAGAAGGCTGGGATGGGGGACACCAAGGCCAGGCCCCTCCCTCTCTTTTTGTTTCAGGTTCTTTAAAACTGCAGGGAAATCCTGTCTTTGCAATTGTTGACACTTCTGTTTATGCATATGATCTGATGTCTATGTATGCTTTATATATAAAGTGATGTCTGTGCCTCTGGATGATGTTGCTAGATTGTAATGTTTAATTGACTTTAAGAAGTTAATGGCTTTGGGGAAGCCAGGATGGCTCAGTGGGTTAAGCGCTCACTTTGCAGCACCAGGGACTGAGGATCGAATCCCAGCCCCAGCCCATGCAGACCCATGTGGCTGAACTGAGAGCTCCCCCAGTTCAGCTCTTTCACTCTCTCTCTCTCTCTCTCTCTCTGTCAAAAATAAATACACAAATAAATACATATATTAAAAAAAAAGTTAATGGCTTAAATAAATAAAAAACCCAAGCTCTTTTCAGGATCATGTGATCTAGGAAGATGTTTACTAAGGCTGGTTTTTAAGTTTTAAAGTCTTTTTGTTTTCACCAATGTTTAGAAGATAAAAAGTTGTTCATAAACATCTTCAGAAATAAGACTATATATGATATTACCAAACAAAACTTATGCTTCTAAAGGTTACAAGATGCGTTTATAAACTTACCAATGTAAATGCTAACTTTTGCTTCTCAATTGTCAGTAAAACTAAGGTTCTGAGGGTTATGGATGCTAATTGATATAAAAATTTTGCATGTAATCAAATATGCATGTTTTAAGAAGAAATAAGGCATAAAAATGCATTTTTTAAAAAATTGAAAGAAAAGTTTGTCATAAGGATGGTTATTTCTGAATGATTAAAAGGAGACAAACTAAGAGGGACTAAAAATTATAAAAGGTTTGTGAAGAAACTTTTTTATATGTGGTTGGGCTGGACAGGACTAAAATGCTGGATCAGGTAAGGGTTTCTTGGACTGCTGGTCCACTACTGAAATTGAAAGATTTTATGAATGAGGAATATCAAGACCCCCAGGAATATGTAAGGGCCCAATTTCTAGTGAAAGATCCCCAATGAGATCCAAATAAAAAGGAGGGCCTGAGACAGCTCAGGAAATACAGAGAGGCTCCCTCCAGGGTCTCTGGAAGGGAAGCCAAAAGGCCACTAATATCAACAAAGTGGCAGAGACCTTGCAAAGGAAGGATGAAAGTCTGGGTGACTTTTATGAGAAGTTATATGAGACCTACTGGATCTATAGTCCTTTTGATCCAGAAAGTCCAAAAAAAAAAAACAAAAAAAAAAAACAAAAAAACCAGAAAATGGTTAATATGGCCTTTGTTAGCCAAGTGCAGGAGATATATATTTAAAAAGCTCCAAAAATTAGAAGGCTTTGCAGGGATGGACATCTCCCAACTCCTAGAAGTAGCCAATAAGGTCTATGTCAACAGAGAGGTTGCCACCAGAAGGGGAGATGAGCACCGAATGCAGAAAAAGGCTGAGCTCATAGTGGCTGCCCTCCAACCTAAGGGCAAAGGAGAGCCTCCCCCGTTTGGAGATGGGAAGGGGACAGGCAAGGGAAAGAAAGGACAGTCAGGGAGGGTCCCCTTGTGGCATGATCAGTATGCCATCTGCCGGAGAACTGGTCTTTGGAAAAAATAAATGTTCCAGACGGGACAAGGGGAAAGCATGCTTGCCAGCGCCTCCAAAAGGGAAGACACACTGTTCAGCATAGCTGGGGAATCCCTCTTGGACTGAGGGTGACCGGACTCAGAGGACCCTGATGAGACTCTAGTACATATAGTGGTAGGGGGCCAGCAGAGGGACTTCTTGACTGATACAGGGGCTAAACACTCAGTGGTGACTCGGCCACTAACGCTGCTCTCCAACCGTAGGATGGACATTGTAGAACCATAGGGAAACAGGCAAAACAGGCATTCTGCCTGCCCCGTAAATGCACAATAGGAAGCCATGAGGTTAGGCATCAGTTTCTATAACTGTCCAACGCCTGACTGGACAGGCATTGCCTGACTCTCCAATGCCTCTATTAGGAAGTGACCTTCTGAACAAATTAAGGGCTACTATATCTTTTGCTGACAATGGACAGCTAGACTTGCAAGTGCCCAAGCCTGGGCTTGTTCTAACCCTAACTGTCCTAACTGACTTTGGGACAAAACTTGAGGATATGGGTACCTCGTACTGTAGTAACTCTGATGAATGCAAAGGGACATCATTGGCTCTCAAATGCTCGTCTCACCAAATACCAGAGTTTACTCTGTGAAAGCCCGAGGCTGGCAATAGAGGCATGTACCACTTTAAATCCAGCAGCGCTGCCCCCAGTGGAGGAGGGGAAGCAGCAGCATGATTGCTTAGAAGTGCTTGACTCGGTACTCCAACCAGCCAGACCTATTAGACCAACCCATGAAAGCCCCAGACTGGGAGCTGTATGTAGATAGAAGCAGCTCTGTCAACTCCCGAGGGGAACAGCAGGCAGGGTACGCGGTAGTGACTTTAACAGAGACGGTAGAGGCACAGCCCCTACCCCAAGGCACCTCTGCCCAGCGGGCAAAGCTGATGGCCCTGACTTGGGCCCTAGAGCTCAGTGAGGAAAAAAGAACCAACATTTTTACTGACTTCCGCTTTGCTTTTCTTATTCTGCAAGTCCATGGGGCAATCTACAAGGAAAGGGGACGCCTGACAACCGGGGGTAAGGACCTCAAGTACCCAGGAGAAGTTCTCCAGTTGCTGGAAGCCGTTCGGAAACCAAAGCAGATAGCGGTAACCCACCGCTGAGGACACCAGAAGGGAGGAACAACAGAAGCCAGAGGAAACGCCGGAGCAGACGCAGATGCAGAGGGCTTCTGCTCTGCCCGCCCACAAGGCCACCCTAGCCTCTCTCATCCCATGGGCCCCAGATCTTGTGCCCAGATATTCAGAAGGAGAAAAAGAGTGGATGAAAAAGGAAGGGGTAAAAGAATGGAAAGACAGCTGGATGCAGCTGTCAGATGGTAGAATTGCCATCCCCCACTTGCTGGGCCCAGCAGTAATCCAGGCACTGCACACTGCTACCCATCGGGGACAGGAAAAGACAGAAAAGCTTCTAGGAAGGTATTTTTACATTCCTCTCCTGGCAACTTTGGCCAAAAGAGTCAGCCTGCAATGCCCAACCTGCCATCAGAGCAATGCCAAACAAGGACCCTCAACGCCGCCAGGAATCCAATCTTATGGGGCGGCCCCCTTCGAGGATGTGCATGTGGACTTCACTGAGATGCTCTGAAACCAAGGCTACCAGTACTTGTTAGTGCTGGTGTGCGCCTACTCTGGATGGTTAGAAGCCAACTCCCCCCAGACTGAAAAGACCCAAGAAGTGATGAGGACACTGCTTAGAGAGGCTATTCCAGGGTTTGGACTGCCACTTCAAATGGGCTCTGACAAGGGCCCCACTTTCATGGCTAAGATAGTACAAGAAACAGCACAAGCCTTAGGTGGGAAGCTTCATGCGGCGTACAGACCAGAGTTTGGGAAAGATGAAACACATAAATAGGACTCTAAAGTTAGGGCTTAGCAAATTATGTCAGGAGACAAGTCTTAAAGGGGTGCAGGCCTTACCTTTAGTTTTATCCAAAATCAGGTGTACTCCCTCCAAGAGTACTGGGTGCTCACCCTGTGAAATATTATACAATAGGCCTCCCCCAATTTTGCATAACTTGCCAGAGACTCCCCGAGAGCTAGGAGAGACTAAACTACACAGACAATTAGAGGCTCTAGGCGGGGTAGCCTGTACTGTATCCAAGTGGGTGGTGGACCGGGCTCTGGTCAGTCTGTTCACTCCTGTCCATCCTTTTTCCCCAGGTAATCAGATGTGAATGAAAGACTGGAATCCGGCTCCCCTCATCCCAAGTGGAAAGGACCCTACTCTGTGACCCTGACCACCCCAACGGCTGCAAAAATGGAAGGAATACCTGCCTGGATTCACCACAGTAGACTGAAACTGGTGGCCCCCTCAAAACCCCCCTCATGGATGAAGCAAATGAACCCTGCCAACCCTTGTAAGTTGACCCTGAAAAAGACAACATGCCCTGCTCCAGCCACAAATCAGAAGCTGGCTGATCCCCACACAGCCGAAGCCCAAGGAACCTCATTATGGGGCTTCTTATAATTGGACTCTGGGGAGGGAGGGAAATTAGCAGCAGAAGGAGGGTATGTGGGAAATTCAACCTCACCAATGGTTGCCTGCACATAGATGACCAGGGCCAGGCAGTTGAGGACCTAGTCAAAAAAATGGCAAAACTGACACATGTGCCCACGCAAGTTTGGCACGGTTGGAACCCCAATAGCCTTTTGGGGGGATGATTTTCATCCTTTGGTGGGTTCAAACCTTAATAGGTGTAGTCTTACTACTCCTAGGAGTCTGTTTGGTAGATTCATGCCTGTTACCCCTGCTGATAAACAGCCTAAGGAGCATGACAGAAGCCACAGTGCAGCAACAAACTGCAGCCCATGTGTACTTTACCCACCACTATCAAAAAATCACCCAGGCTTCAGAAGAAAAAATGTGAGATGCTAGCATAAAAATGAATAATACTAGAATCACAAAGTGGGGGATGATAGGGGAAGAATGTTAAGGGATGACAGAAGAAGGGGCCTCCTGGAGACTCTTGCAAACACAAGGACAGGAGATAAAAAGTCCCTGAGTCTCAGAAAGGCCAGCAATGATAGAAATCAAGGCCGAGAACAAACAGTTCTCAGAAACCCAGGTGCAAGGTCTGCCCCAACCCCCTCCCCACCTTGAGTCACGAGAAACACGTGAAAACCTGGGGGGGGGGAGGGGATCACGTTCAACTGTATATAAGTGGTGAGAAATTTAATGGGCGGGGGGAGAGGGGGCGGCATTAGGTGCTGCTAGCCCCGTGTGCTCCACAGGCTAACAAGATCTTCCTCTATCTAGAGTTGTCTGAGTGTCTGATACCCTCTGTCAGATGTCACTTCCTGCAACACTTCCAGAGGTGTAGTTTGCACATATGTGTAACTATCTTTACACAGATCATTGCAAACTATACACACTTTTGCACCTGGCTTTTTTTTAGTGTATCAGTACATTTCCAGCATTACTGTCTTGGGATCAATGGAGCTGGTTTGCTCTAACAATTCCATGGAATTCTGCTGGATCACAGAACTGTGACTGTTTAACCTGTGTCCTCTTTTGATGGTGACCTAGGTTGTTTCAAGTATTTTTCTGTCATAACACTGTAATTAATATTCACATCTTTCATATACGTGCATGCATGTGTACTCATGCTGCAGATGTGTGCGTGTCTCTCACAGCACATTCTGGTGAGTGTAATTACGAGGTTAAAGGACACATGACTTGAGAATTTTGAAACATTTTGCCAAATGTTTCTTCAGGAAAGTGGCAATGTCTGAGACTTTCTGTTTCCCATCTTCACCAGCACAGTGTATTATCAGCAGGTTTGTCTTTGGTGACCTGATAGGTGAAAAAGGCTATCTCAGTAGGATTAGTCTGCGTTTAAAGGTACTGTTATAGCCATCCACCTCTCTTAATGCACATCACTACCCTTTACACAGGTGCAATGCGGTTATTTTTGCCCATTTTACTGATGAGAACACTGAGGGTAGAGAGGTTAGCTGATTTGCAAGTCACACAGCTGGGACACATACCCAAGATGTCCTGCATCCAGACTGCAGGACCAAGGCGGCAAAGCTGATGTAGCCAAGGGAGCCCGAGCTCTTGGTTTTCTTGAAGGAAAAGCCTGGATGCCTCAGTGGAAAGATAAGGCTGTGAAACAGAGAGAGTGCTTGCTGGCAAGAGTCCTCTGAGGCCTGGGACTCCCGTAGCTCTGCTCACAGCCCCGGGAGGCCGCACACTTGGTGCACACGGACATGCGTCAGGTGGCAATGCTGGCAGTACTCCAAGGACAAGTGCTGCAGGAAAGGACACTCTGAGGCAGCTGAGACCGGGAGGGACCACACTTTCCACAAGGTAGGGTGTAGTGGGTGGGGAGGCTGGCTCTGATGATGCTCACAGCTGAGGGCCTCCCACAAAACCAGCTGCCTGTGCAGCTTTTGTCAGAGCTTCAGGTGCTGCCCCGCAGCTGTCAAGAGCTCTAGAAGCTTCTGTAGTTAATGCATCCCACAGGCAGACTGGCCAGGGCATATGGTGGCTGTGAAAGGATGGCTGGTGCTCATGGCTTGGCTGATCTTTGTCCAGTTTCCCCAGCAAGTGAACCCCTGAGACAAGGGATCAAATACAAGTTGTTTTCTCAGGAGATGCAGGGAAGACCAGAGGGGACTGGGGAAGTGGCACAGGGATGGGAAGATGGCCAATGAAAGTGTGTTATTTAACCAGCCACCAGAGTGGGCTTTGGGGGCTTAACCTGTTGGAGGAACTCTGGAAAGTGGTATAAAACATGCAGCTCGGAAGTGTCCCCCATGAGGGGATTTGTATACCATCTTGCAGAGTCACCAATTAAGGGCTGCTCCCAGGGGAAGTGACTTGCCTAGTACTTTGGGCTCACCATGAAGGAGACTAGAGAGGCCTCCTGTGACCCAGAAAAGGACACACTGCACTTGGCATTTGCAAGATGGCTGGAGTGCATGGCAACGACATGGTAGGGAGGGACCAGGGCAGGTCGCAGACAGGACGATGGCTGTACTCATCAGAGTAGTCACCCTCCCTGGAGGCCTCTGTGAGTGCAGGGAACTGCACAGCACTTGCACCCCTGTCCTGCCTATGGCTGCTTTAAAGCTCTGTCTGCACAGTCCCCCTGCACCTCACCTCTCCTGCAGACCATGTCATTGCTGAGCGTTCACACCCGGAAGTGCGTGACTCACTGGCCAGTTTGAGGAAAGTTCTATTTCTCACACAGATAGGAGTATGCTGTTATGAATGTAACTGTGGAGGTTTCCCCAAAGGTCATCTGTGGACCCCTGCGAGCTCCTTTGGCACTTGCATCTGAGTGTGCTGCCTGCCTCATTCATTGTTCCAGCCTCACACATGCCTCCTTCTCTTGTTCCTAACACTCATGATCAGATGGACTGAATTGCAAGGTGATCGCTTTGAAGGTTTTTTATTTTCACTTTCACACTATGATTCTTTATTTCTAAGTTTCATTAGGGGAAATTAATAACAGTTATGCAAATGTTCAGCCAAGAAATACATGACAGCTTGTAATCAAAGGAGTCCTGGCAGTCAAAGACTTGAACTTAGGAGTTTTCCTGTTATGAATTTGCATAATGTGCATTTGGACATCTTTTCAAAAACATCTCTGCTCTAATTTTGTGCTACTTGTGTTGACTTGGGTTTCTCTTTAATGTACATGCCACTACTATTAATAATCAAGGCCCATGGACTACTGATGCTCTAAGAATTTAGTCACTGAAATAATAAATATACTGATGCAAGAGTGTTACTGGGCATGAATGATTACTGGAGTGCCCAAATACCATCAGTTTCTCCATTTGTAACCCTAGATGAGTAATGCTGACTTACCCCTCAGAAGTCCTTAGGTCACTATTTAATTTCCAAACTGCACTTCTTGGCCAAATCAAAGAAAGACTAATTTGAAGGGGAAAGAAACTAATTAATATAAAGTAAAACCTTAATCATTGATGTTATATATCGCTCCTAATCTTGACTCTTAGTTGTTTTTGTTGTTGTTGTTGTTGTTGTTGTTGTTGTTTTCTCTTTAGAGCACATTGGGAACCAGAGGAGGTAGAGATAGAGTGAGTTGTCTGAAAGTGGTAAGGCAAGACAGAGCCAGGAGCTCAGACCTCAGGATTAGGTCTGCCTTAGAAACACAGGCTGAACACCGATCTCATGGAGCTGACCATTTACAAGGCCTGCCTTCCAGGGTGCTGGCATAAAGCTGGGGAGGAGCATGCAGGTGTGACGGCAGCAGAAGTCAAAGCCCTGCTGATGCAACCCAGACTGTGTCAAATTCACACCCTCCACCCAGGACTGGGGCTGGGAAAACATGTAATTGAGCCTTCGTCTCACTGGAATACAGAATCCTAGATTATCCTATAACTTATATTCATTTTTTAACTTTATATCTTTTCTGGTACTCCATAGGAGGTCTCAGTTTTTCTATGCCTTTATAGCTAAGTAATACCTGAACAGTGATAAAACAAAAAGCAAAATTTACATCTTCTAGCAATTCATGTATTACTAATGACATAATTAGCATCATTTGCCTAGTACAGTTGACTGACTTCCACTTCATCTAAGTTTTTTAATTTATAAGCACACAATTGTCCATAGTGCTGCCTTATCAGTCTTCTGATGCATAAGTTTTGCAGTGAGAGCCCTTTCTTGTCCTTTGTGGTCATTTGTGCATTATTTTGTTATAATTTTATGATTTTGGTGAGTCTTGAGATTTATCAATTGTATCAATCTTTTCAAGTAACCAACTTTTGGTTTCACTAATTTTCTGTATTGTCTTTTTGCTTTCAACGTTATTGATTTCTGTTATTTAACTCATGTGAGATCTTTTCCTTTTCTAATATAAGCATATGGCTATGACATTTTCTCTAAGCTCTGTTTCAGCAGTATTCCACATATTTTGAGATGTTGTGTTTTCATTGTCATTCAGATCTAATTTTACTTGACCGGTTCTCTTTGACCCATGAGTTATTCAGGAGTTTGTTGTTTACTTTTCAAATAGTTTAATATTTTCCAGAAATCTTGCAGTTATTAATTTCTAGCTTAATTTCATATAGTTAGTAAACATACTTTGAATGATTTTAGTTTTGCAAACTTTTTGTTTGTTTTATTGCTCAGAATATGGCCCATTCTTGCAAATGCTCCCTGTGCCTTCAGAAGAATGTGTTCTGCTGCCGTAACTGTAAGTTAGACCAAGAAGGTTGGCAGTGCTATTCGGGCCTTCTGTAGGCACGCCCATTTTCTGCCTACTTTTTCTATAAATTACTGTAAGAAAAGTATATTCCCCAAAGTGAAAGTAACAAAGACACAGAGACCTATGGACACACTCAATAGCTTGGTGATTGCCGGAGGGAGGGGGAGGAGGGGGGAGGGAGAGAGGGAGGGAAGGTGGGAGAGGGCACCAGCATTATGGACACACTCAATGGTTTGGTGGTTACC
>PVKE010046045.1:0-12398 GCA_004027555.1 Craseonycteris thonglongyai | reverse complement strand
TATATATATATATATATGTTCTAAATACATGAAACGTGTTATACTATAATGCTGTTATCTGTATAATGTTAGATGTGAGAGGGGGCTGGGGGTGATGTGGGAGGGGGCATTAAATGTAAAAATAAATAAATAAATAAACAAATAAATAAATAAGTATAATGTTAGATGGTAATCTGTTGATAATGTCCAATCCTCATAGATAATTCAGGATGAAGAAATATTTCAAGATACAATACTTAGAGAGAAGGGAATGAGTGTTACTCAGAGCAGAATTTTCTTTAAAAGTTGAGGTGGGAATTGGGAGAAATTACAAAATTGCTGGCCCTGCAGCAGATGATAACATAAGAGGGTAAATTAGAGGTGTCTACATGCAGTGTCATAACTGGGAAGGCAGAAGACACGTAATTTCTTTGGTACCTAGAATCCTGAGCAATGAAGAACACAGGGTGAATCTGGGGAAATGCCTGGAACAACATGAGTTGCCACAGACTAGAACAAGAGGTGACTGGGCAGGTAACAGCAGTTCACTTCCTTGGAGGAGATCATTGAAAACTTTATATTTCTAGAAATTATATTTATTAAACTATTGGTAGTAATATTTATATATGTGTCACTAATCCTGAGAGGCAGAGTTTAGTAAATTAAAGTTTGTAGGCTTTGAATTTAAATCCTGGATCTGCCCCTGAGTGCAATGTTATATTACAAAGGTCTGTCAACCTATTTAAGCTCCAGTATCCTCTTAAATAAATTGAAAAGACAGAGAAGTAAAAGCAAACCTTAATGAATAGGACTATATCTTACTAAAAAGCTTTTGCTCAGCAAAAGAAATCATCAGCAAAGCAAACAGGCAACCAACCAAATGGGAGAAAATATTTGCAAACAACACCTATGTTAAGGGGCTAATATCTAAAATATATAAAGAATTCATACAACTCAACAACAACAACAACAACAACAACAACAAAAACCCAACAATCCCATTGAAAAATGGGTAGAAGACCCAAACAGACATTTCTCTCATGAAGACATGCAAGTGGCCAAAAGGCATATGAAAAAAAGGCTTAACTTCATTAGCTATTAGAAAAATGCAAATCAAACTATGATGAGATACCACTTCATACCTGTTAGAATGGCTATAATCAACAAAACAAATAACACATGCTGGAGAGGCTGTAAAGAAAAAGGAACCCTCATAAACTGCTGGTGAGAATGTAAATTGGTAACCACTATGGAAAATAGTATGGGAGTTCCTCAAAAAATGAAGAATAGAAGTATTATTATGATCTAGTAGTTCCTCTTCTGGGTATCTATCCAAGAAATCTAAAAACTTTTGTCTGCAAAGATATATGTACTCAATGTTCATCATAGCACTGTTTATGGTGGCCAAGAAATTGAAACAACCAAAGTGTCCTTTGACATATAACTGGGTAAAGAAGATGTAGTACATATATCAAATGGAATACTACTTAGCCATAAAAAAGATGAAATACTGCCATTTGCAACAACAATGAATGTACCTTGAGATCATCATGTTAAGCGAAATAAGTCAGAAAAATACATTAAGAACTAAATGATTTCACTCATAGTGAGATATAAAACCAAAAGCAACAAAGAAGCAAAAACTCGTGGACATAGACAATAGTTGAGTGGTTGGGAAAAGGAGAGTGGTGGAGGAGGAAGTGGGAGTCAAATACGTGGTGATGGCAGGAGAACTGACTCTGGGTGGTGAGCACACACTGCAACATATAGGAAATGTATTATAGAATTGTACACCCAAAACCTATATAATTTTACTTACCAATGACAACCAATAAATTTAATATTTAAAAAAAGTTATAGTTTTCTGTCAATCTCTTCCCTTTCTGTGTCTTTTATTTGACAATTTTCAAGCTAATATAGAAGACATGCTAAGACTTGATGCTTCTCACCTGTACAAGTCAGTGTAATACTAACTTCTGATAGAAGTTTAACATGTTTTTAGAAGACTTGTTTATGCTGGGAAATGTGTGTATCACATAAACTGAAGTAGAGACAGGAGAGAGAATATGAACCCATTTTCAGTTAGGCAGAGGTTTTGGGGGTTGCTTGAAAGTCATTGTTTGTTTCTTTTCAGTTTTTTGGAGTACACTGTACCTGATTAGAAGTGTTGATAGTAGTCATTTTCATATCAAATTGAAATTAAAATAATTTTAAAGTACTTGAAGTAGCTTGATATTTGCATGAATTTTCCCATTAACAATTGTTTTCTCATTTAAGTTATGTTGTTATTGACATTTAAAAATAATTACAACTTTGACTAGAGTTTAAAACATTTTTTTTTACTATTAATATGTTTCAACAAACATATTGAAGCATTAACAAATTCAAGAGACTCTTGGCTTGGCAGTATGGGAAGTATGAATTCACTCATTTAACAAATACTTGTATATTTTCTGCTATGTTTGAGCATCACAGATAGAGAGTAACAGGTAAGAAGTCGTCTCAGACCTCAATTTGCCCACAGGCTAGCAGGTATGGGAGTCAAGAGGACAAACTTTTTTCTCATTTAAAAATTTAAATGACCCAAAGAGGACAATGATTTGTGTTAAGGCATTCATCACCTGCCACAGCCCACATAAACTCCCTCCCCCACTTTCCCAGTTACTTTTAATGATGTCACAGTTTTTGTCATGGCATCAAAACTTCAAAACTGAGAATTACTGTTTTATTACTATAATTTTCCAGGATTGTCATAACAAAGTGCCACAGACTGGGTGGCTTAAATCACAAAAATGTGTCACTCACAGTTTTGGTATCTGGAAGTCGGAATTCAAGATGTCAGGAGAGTTGCTTTCTTCCGTGGCCTCTCTCCATAGCTTGTAGATGATGTCTTCTCCCTGTGTCTTTGCATGGATTTCTCTTTGTATGAGCTTGTATCTTAATTTCTTCTTCTTATAAGGACACTGGTCGTAATGAATTAGGACCCACCTCAAGAACCTTAATTTTAAATTAATTGCCTCTTTAAAGACCCTATTTCCAAATATGGTCACATCCTGAAGCATTGGAAGTTGAGTATAAATACTGGGGATCACAACTCAGCCAGTAACAAATGCTATCTCATATTACCATCCATAGTCAGTCTGTCATTTCATATCCTTTTTTCTTCTACTATCTCTTCTGTTACTCTATTCCAGATGTTTGTAAACAATTATATTTGATATTATAGACAGTCTCTCTATATCAGAGTTGTTTTTTGCATTTTATTCTTCCAACTGGAATTATCTTCCTTGATAGTTTTTTCTATTATAATGTGGCTTTTGTCAAAAGTCTCTTATTAAAATGCTTCTTATGACTATGGCTGACTTTTTGAGGTAACAACTGAACACTGTGGCTTCAAATTTATTTTTGATTATTTTTCAGGGAATCATCTCTATTCTAGACTGGACATTATTTTCACTTTCCATAGTAGAACACCTTTAGCACCATGCTTTAGGCTACTTGGCTAAAGCAGTGTATGCCAGATTCTCCAACTATAAAATTACTCTTCTTTTTCACTTTTTCATAATCTTTGGAAGGAAGTCACTATGAACAGGCCAAACCTAAGAGTGAGGACTTATGCTTCACTTCCTTGAAAGTGGAGTATCTGAATAAATTATTTGGAATTATTCTGCAATATTTGTCTATTCTCTTCATTTATTAATTTATTCAGTCATTTATTTATATAAGTATGGACTCATGGATATTTATTTTATACTTTGACTAATAATTTAATATTATTTTGTTTATTTTATTGTTCAAATTTTCCCAGACATGGCTATATGGCTATTAGGAGTTCCCTTAGTCAGCTCCTGGGTTCCTTTGATATATCCCTGTCAGGGTGTGTATGTGTGTGTTGGTACTTAATTTTTGGCACTACAAGAGGCTACAGGCATATTTTGTGTATTTTTTGCCCTAGAATCAACCATTTCTCTAAGGAGTTCTGGTTCTTTTTATTAAAGAATTATATTGAAACCCAAGATCTGGTTTGTATGAGCTAAGTATGCTCATTGCTATTGCAGTGGTGTTACTTCTAACATCGCTC
Source organism: Craseonycteris thonglongyai (assembly GCA_004027555.1). NCBI lineage: Eukaryota > Metazoa > Chordata > Mammalia > Chiroptera > Craseonycteridae > Craseonycteris > Craseonycteris thonglongyai. Next base: position 8,338 of record PVKE010046045.1, on the reverse strand, counting down.
AGCTGACCAAGTAAGAAATATACCCTGTATTGGTGTATGCTCACCTGTGTATATACATGTACCTTTAAATATATATTATCACCTCTATATTAAATTGAACATGATTGCATGTTGTCTCCAGCTTTAATTCATTACCTCGTGGATCATTTTAGAATATCCCCCTTATTTTTCTGTATTCTCCTACTCTTAACAGCACAAAACCTGATTCCCATAATCTACCACTAATGTACTTAATTGCTCAAATCCAGTGTAAATAAATGAATAGTGGTAGTCAAATTAACCCATACCTTATCCTACTCTACTATGTTTAAAATGCTCATATGAGTGCCAGGTATTTATATTTCTGTGTAACACAAAGGACCTAGAAGAATGATCAATTTATAGTAGATTCTCAATGTTTATGCTTTCGACAGATTTCCAAAATAATGTTTTTATACTAAATATTCAAATTTCTTTGCTACCCTAAAGCTATCACAGCTTCTTGCATTTCTGCCATGACCATCATTATGAATTTAGACTTATACCATAGATGTACAAATATGCCAATTATTAGATAGTTGAGTTTGAAGTAAATATGATAGACCTTTTATTAGCTGAAAAAACATCTAATTATCTAGTTTTCATAGAAAGCTATTTTTTTGTGTGAGTAGGAGGCTAACATTTTTAATTAAAAATTGATCATCAAAATGTAACCAGGAGGGAAGCCGGGATGGCTCAGTGGGTTAAGCGCTCACTTTGCAGCCCCGGGGACCGAGGATCGAATCCCGGCCCTGACTCATGCGGACCCATATGCTGAACTGGGGAGTGCCCCCAGTTCAGTTCTCACCAGGGTGAGACCCCAACCTAGTCCCTACCCTGTGCAGCCCCGCGCCCACCTGTGGAATGAACCTATGTGGAAAAACCAGTGACGTGCAACTATGGAGACTGTTCTGCCCACCCCCCCTCTGTCTCTGTATAGCTCTCTCTCTCTCTCTGTCAAAAACAATAAAAATAAATCTTTAAAAAATATATATAACCAGAACACTAATTAAAATGATTAGATGAGGGCAGAAGTATGAAGTAAGGCTTAGAAGACTAGACCTTCACATGTTGAGACAATGAAGAATGAAAGCATATATATTAATTAAAGTCATATAATTGTAAATAGTATAAAAGGTAAATATAGATTTCTGTTTTAATATATAGAATTGTAAGCTATTTGAAGCTTAAATGTAATAATTTTTGGCCAACTGAGCTTTCCTAATTTAAAGAGGGTAATATGCAATTAGTTCTCAATAACCCATGAGATACTGCCAGTAAGAAACCTAAATCTATTCAAAATGAGTATTGAAACAAAACACAGAACTTTAATGTTCTATGTGCTACCAATTAGTGATATAGCCAATTCTCTCTGAAATCTGAATGTGATCCAGGGTATAAATTCCAGAGGTTCTATATATATATATATTTTTTACTTAACCAAGATATTTTGCCAAATCATAATATTAAGGGAAAAAGAACTGCTAAAAATGGTTCTCATAGCACTTAGCTTTTCTTGTATTTACAGTCAGTCATGTAAGTCACAGATATCTGAATTTGATTTAACTTCCCCAAATCTGTTTTCTCACCTAAGAAGAAACCATCAAACAATACAGGCACAATGGCAATACTTAAGAAGGCTTTACATCCACAAAATAACATTGCCATATTAAAAACAACCATTTACATAAATTGCCTCCAGATTTTCTAGAATCTAAGTGAAATTAGGAAGTTTGCATATATATGGAAAAATACAAAAGATACTAAGACAAAGGAAGAAAACCAAGACTTTTTAAAAGGATAAAAAATACAGCTTCTGGATTGTACATGCTAGTCAGTGTTATAGGACTGATGGTTCTAACCGTAAAGTGAGTTAGACTCTCTTGCATTGATTAAAGCATGGATAGAAATTGAATATATACAATACATTTGAAGAATAGTAAATTATTCTTTCAGGATTCTCATGTGACATTCTGAACAACTAAGTACAAAAATACACTTCATTCCAATTTTATGAAAAGTGGTTAACAAATCTTGCTATCTTTATATATTACCAAATGCTAAAGGCAACTGAATCAAACAGTGCACTCAGAGGACTGTATTTTATCATGCCAACCAGCATATCCATTTTGATCATAAACCAGTAGTTGTCATCTTGATATAAATAAGATGCTTGAACATAATTTGGCACAAATTGTCTAAAGTCAGAATAGTTTTATTGGGCATCTCTAGCGATTCTAAAAGAAAATAAAATATGTTATAACCACCTAATTGGTTTTAAACCAAGCAATTAATTACATTTTATAGAACATTAGATTATATAAACTACAGTCTAAACTATGGAAAATAAAATAATAAAACTTTGTCAAAGTATATAATCTACATAAAAACAGAGTGAGCTGATATCCTCAGTTACAGTTTGGAATATATCACACACCAAATCTAAACAAAATAATAATAATGAAGATAAATAAAACATCTTTACTGAGATTGCTTACTAGTATTGAGAACTGAGACACAAAACAATTTCCTCTGATTTTTCCAGTCCATTATTATTTCCTCTGTGTTACACAGCATTATAATTTGACCTGGTTTGTTGATAAAAGCTAAGTACTGGTGTAAAAGCCATAAATTTTATAACAAATCTCTGCTTTAATAAACTTAGGAATTTTAACACAACAGTGGAATATTCATTCTTCAGGCATTCTTTTTGTCCATAGAGTTTAAAATTTTTTTAATTATAATTACTATGTTCAGTATTGTATAAATAATTCACCCAGTATATATGTATATATATATATATATAAAATCTTCTTTTTTCTATGAACCAGTTCTCTACTTATTGTGTAATTACAGTTATCTAAGCACTTAAGTAATTTGGATTGACATATGTAGGTAGACAGTTATTATTTGTGATTCCTAAATTTATAACATCATCATACTTGGAAATCTTGGTTTCAGCATATCCAAGTAGTGTGTATGAATAATTAAGTAAATAATAGATAAGTATTCACCATCTCTTTATTTTCCCATGGGTCTCTGAATAATAATCCTATCTTATCTCAAAAATATAATATTTTGAATAAGAATTTTCTTCTTGATTTAGAATAATTTTCGATCTCATTATGCTAAATTTACATTTGGATCCTTGGATATTAAAAAATAATGATTCGCATATCTAGGGAAAGTTTCTTTTATGACGTTGAGAAAAATTGAAAAATTAAATAAAAAATGAATTTGTTATTCCTTCATTGCAATTATATTTATTGAATACCTATTGTATAGTAGGCAGAAAAATACGTTGAAGAACAAAGCAAGCCCCGTTCTTTAAAAACTCACAAACAAAATTAAGAAATTCATTAGAATGTGATGTAAAAACCAATAAAATGAACTCAAACACGGGTTATAATAATAATAAAAAGAGGGATCACAGAGTAAGAATCTGTTTTCACTGCTTGGGGAAGGAGGTGAAACCAGTCTGCAAATTTCCTCAAAGGAGTTGATTTATTATTTGCTTCTTAAAGACAAGAGATAGCCAGGCAAAGGCTGGAGGGGAGGGGTGGGGAGGTGCATTCCAGTCAGAGGGAATCAATAATGCATGGAGTAAATACAGGAAATGCTGTGTTCAGGGCACTAGGTGTTAAAATTCAAATTGATCTATCAGAAGTAAAGTGAAAATTTAAAGGAATGGAAGAGATGAGACTAGAGTTTAAATAATGAAGGTCCTTATGCTCCATGCTAAGTAGTTAAACACTGGTGAGTTTCTATCAGTGATAGGGCGAATTTTCCATTTCAGAAAAATTTCTCTGCCAGTATGGATGGGAATGACTTTAACAAAGATAGCCTAGAAGCAGGAAGATCAGTTTGAGAGATTTTGTCAGCTACTATGGAAATGATAAGGGCTTGAACTATGGTAGTGAGATTGAGAATGTTAACTTGAGAAGTCATTAAGTGAAAAGAATAGGAGTTTGGGATTCAGTATAAATGAGGTTTGATGAAGAGGAAGATGTGTAGATGGATGATTCCTAGTTTTCTGCTTATCTGACAAGCTATATAGTTGGTGTGTAGACTGCACAAGACTTTTTTTTTTTTTTAACAGGAAAGCAGGAATTGCTCATAATTCAGCATTAGTCACTATAGATTCTAAGAACCCAGCACAGTGTTTGGCTCATAGCAGGCACTCTATAAATATATTTTGAATTAATTATTTTGTTCATAAAAAGTGACTGTAGGATCAAGAATATATTTATGGAAGAAGATGATGGATTATGTTTTAGACATGTCAAACTTGATGTATTAAACCGACCAGTGGAAAATATTCAGTAACTACTTGGATATATGAATAGATGGATTTGTTAATTTTTTAAATAAAAATTATGTTTTAGTCACCTTGTTCACCCAGCATGGCAGTGTTATATAGGTCTCCAAATCTCTATTAACTTGAATTGTATTTATCAACAATATTCAAATAGTATTGCAGAGTTTAGCTAAAAATGTTTTTTTGAGCATATATTAAAAAAATAGAAATTGCTGTATATTGTCTCCATGTCTTGGCTATTGTGAGTAATTCTACAGTCCATATTGAAGTGTAGATATTTCTTTGTGGTACTGATTTCAATTTTATTTGGATATGAACTCAGAAGTGAAATTGCTGACTCATAGTATTTCTTTTTTTTTTTTTTTACTTCTTGAGAACTTTCCATAATATTTTTAAAATATTTATTTTATTATTTGATAGAATGAGAGAGAGAGAGAGACAGAGACAACGAGACTGAGAGAAGGGGGGAGGGCCCAGAGTAGTCTCTGTAGTTGTACATCATTGGTTGTGACATGGTTTCATTCCACACAGGTGGGTGTGGGGCTGTGCAGGGCAGAACCAAACTGAGGGCCTCCTGCATGGGAGGCAAGAGAACCTTTGCCTTCATCCTGGCGATTACCATTTGCTACTGCAGTTCAGCGTGTGGGTTTGCATGGGCCAGGGCTGGGATTCAATCCCTGGACCTTATGGTTGCCAGGCAACTGCTCAACCTGTTGAGCTATCCTGGCATCCCCCATACTATTTTTTTATATGGCCATATGAATTTACATTATCACTAACAATATACAAAGTTCCCTAAAGAAAATGTGGTAAATGTATGTACACTCGTAAAATGGCATATTATTCAGCCATAGAAAGAAAGAAGGATGAACCCAAAAGACATTATGCTAAGTGAAATAAGCCAGTAAAACAAAGCTGTATGCTCTCGCTTATATATAGAATCTAAAAAAATTCAAATTTGTGGAATCAGAGAGTAGAATGGTAGTTACCAGAGACTAAGGGGTGGGGGACATGGTACAAACTTCCAGTCATAAGATGAATAAGACCTGGGGACCTAATGTATTATACATCATGACAACTAGTTAGTAATACTGTAGTATATATAGTTGAAACTTGCTAAGAAAGTAGATCTTAGGTGTTCCACCATGCACACACACACACAAACACACACACACATGCACACGCACACACACACACACACACACAGAGGTAACTATGTGAGGCGATGTATGTGTTAATTCATTTTGATAATTTTATGATGTACACATAAATTATTACATTGTACATCTTAACTACCGGTATGTATAATTTTTATTTGTCACTTATATAACAATAAAACTGAGGTAAAAATAAGTAGATGAAAATTGGAAAAAAGAAAAAAAAATAAGCCTACCATTACAGAATAAATAATGCAGACATAAGAGGCAGCTCTAATGATGAAAACAGTGTGGATGTTTGAATTAGAAGATATCTCTCTTAAGTTTTAGTTTTCCTATTAACTAGGTTTTAGTAGTTAAAAATTTGAAAAGTTTATAGGCCTCAGTTTCCTGACTACTAAAATGAGACAGTGAGATTTGATGATATCTAATATCTCTCCAACCCATAAAGTTTAAATAGTCTTTTATATCCAAACTTCTATAGGGTTTAAAAAATGCATTGAGAAGTGTTTTGTTTTGTTTTGTTTTTGGTGATTGGGGAAGATGTACATTTGATTTATTTAGATAAGCAGTCATGATACTTCTTTTAACAAAAATGAAATGGCATGAAAATTAAGTAAGTGGTCCCAGACCCCAGTTCTATTACTAATTGAGTATTTACTTCTAGGCAAGTTAAGCCCTTTCTATGGTCTAATCATCCTTGAAGTACTTTTTACCTCAGTTTTCTCTGGTTTTATAGAAAATTTCTTTTAGATTATAACTCCATCAAACTTATTGGTGGGAGGTGGGGGGAATCCCCTCTCTCTGTTGTAAATATCACATGCTATAATATCTACTAGAGTTATTCTTGATCTACTGCAAACATAGGGAACATGTATAGATTTCCAGCAGAAGCACTGATGTTTGATTAATTCTACTAGCCCCAAGCCTCAATTCCTTGTAGTTTCTTGACCTCTTACCCATCACTTTGTAATTTTTCCTTTATAAATGACATCTTCTGGAGTTATACATCTTTAAGTATGAAATCTGTTTCTTTTGGGGACCCCATTTGATACACTTGCTTAAAACTTTTTTGAAAAAATTTTTTTTTTAATTGAATCAGCTTTAAAGATTGGATACATTTAAAACCATTTATTAAGTTTTTAAATTTTTATATATTGGGGTTACATTGATTAATAAAATTATATATGTTTCAGGTATACTTTTCTATAATATAGCTATCTATTGCATTGTGTGTTCACCACCCAGAGTCAGTCCTTTACCCTCTTCTACCACCTCCCTCCCCTCTCACCCTCTGGTAACCACTAAACTGTTGTTTGTGTCTATGAGTTTTTGTTTGTTTGCTTGTCTTGTTCATTTGTTGCTTTCAGTTTTATGTGACACATATGAGTGAAATAATTTGGTTCTCAACTATTTCTGACTTATTTGGCTTAGCGTGACAATCTCAAGATCTAGCCATGTTTTTCCAAATGGCAGTATTTCATCTTTTCTCATCGCTGAGTAGTATTCCATTGTGTAAATGTACCACATCTTCTTTATCCAGTCATCTATCAAAGGGCACCTTGGTTGTTTCCATGACTTGGTCACTGTTAATAATGCTGCAGTTAACATAAGGGAACATATATTTTTACTGATAAATGTTTTTAAATTTGGGGGGTAGATACCCAGAAGAGGAATTGCTGAATCTTAAGGTAATTCTATTCTTAATTTTTTGAGGAACTATCATACTGTTTTCCATAGTGGCTATACAGATTTATATTCCCACCATGCATTTTTTAAGCTTTAAATCACTTATTCCAATACCATGAGTAGAAGCTATGCAGGTACTGTATAAAATTTTCATTTATTAGTTAGTTGATTACAAGTGCATGAGAGATACTACCGGAATTACAAATAAGATCAAGCCATCCTGGGTTCTTCATGAATCAGATAGTTAGAGAAAAGGATGACCTAGAAAATTCAAAGACAATTATAATATTATATGTTTACATAAGGAAAATAATATAATGTAAATGCCACTTTTATGGTACTTGTAGTTCCTGGCTGTGCCATTATCCTCTATATGTTCACCGATGTAGTTTTATTCTCCTTTTTATACTTGTGCCTTTACTCATTATTGGTGTTTATTAATGTGTATTGATACCCATTATTATTTATCATATTTCTGTATCATGTCCTACTATAAATTAGAATTCATTCATTATATTTATTTCATAACCTAGCTCAGGGATGTCCAAACTTTAGGTTTCTCTCGGCCACTTTGGAAGAAGAATTGTCTTGGGCCACACATAACATACACTAACACTAACAATAGCTGATGAGCTAAAAAGAATCTAAGAAAAGAGCTAAGAAAAAAAAATCATAAAAAAATTTTTATAATGTTTTAAGAAATTTAAAAAATTTGTGTTGGGCTGCATTCAAAGCCTTCCTGGACCACATGCAGCCTGCAGGCCACAGTTTGGACAAGTTTGAACTCTTTCCAATTGTAATTTTAATTAGTAAATATGTATTAAATAAATGGATATATTTATGTATGTGAATATTAGACCTACATTGGCAGATCAGGCATTTGGAAGCATCTGTTTTCGAAGGTCTCACCAGCACACATCAGGCTCCCTCTTCTCTGTTCCCAATCTTCCCCATCCTCACCCCCAGACCCACTCTCCTGAGCTTTCTCCTCCTCCTGCTGAATGTCCCTCACCTTGATTGGCTGCACCATGAAAAACACTGATCGGATTTGCCTCTGGTGACGCAAACAGAAATCGTATGTAATCCAAATTTCTAGATGTGGCACCTAAATGCTGTCCCACTTTTTGTGATTGAAACTACCTAATAATTTATGTAA
>PVKE010046044.1:0-12396 GCA_004027555.1 Craseonycteris thonglongyai | reverse complement strand
CTTTCAGTCTGACTTATTTCGCTTAATAAGATGGTCTCTAGGTCCATCCATGTTGCCAGAAATGACTGTAATTTATCATTTCTTATTGCTGAGTAGTATTCCATTGTGTAAATGTACCACATCTTCTTTATCCAGTCATCTATCGAAGGGCATTTTGGTTGTTTCCATGTTCTGGCCACTGTGAACAGTGCTGCGATGAGCATGCGGGTACAAACATCTTTAAAGATTAAGGTTTTCAGGTTTTTTGGGTAGATGCCCAGTAGAGGGATGGCAGGATCATATGGTAATTCCATTTGTAATTTTTTGAGGAATCTCCGTACAGCCTTCCATAGTGGTTGTACCAGTTTACATTCCCACCAGCAGTGTATGAGGGTTCCTTTTTGTCCACAGCCTCTCCAGCACTTGTTATCCCTTGTCTTGTTGAGTATAGCCATTCTAACAGGTGTGAGATGGCATCTCATTGTGGTTTTTATTTGCATCTCCCTAATTGCTAGTGATGTGGAGCATTTTTTCATATATCTGTTGGCCATATGTATGTCCTCCTGAGAGAAGTGTCTGTTAAGGAGGTCATCTGCCCATTTTTTAATTGGATTGCTTGTTTTTTTCTTGTTGAGTTGTACAAGTTCTTTATATATTTTTGATATTAGCCCCTTATCAGAGGCATTGTTTGCAAATATCTTTTTCCAGTTGGTTGGTTGCCTCTTTGCTTTGTTGATGGTAAGAACAGTTTTTTAAATTTCAAGTTTTTGAGTAGACAACTATGTTTTAAGAAGAGTTAACTGTGGCATCTGAGTGTATGAAACCGAAACATAGCATAATAATAAGACAGAAAAATCAATCTAATTATTTATTTTTTATAGTAGAATTTTGTTTAATTTTAGAATTACTGAATCTTACATTTTATTTTCAGCTCTATCAATTTTTTTTTATTGTTAAATTTAATGGGGCGACATTGGTTGTCAACAATTAGTTTCCAGATGTGATTTAATTATCGATAGTGATAATTTCATTGAGAGTAATGACTAAGCATAAAATATAAGCAATTCCTCTCAGCAAATGAAATTATTTTATATAGCTATGCATATATGCTTTCAGCTAGTAGAAGGGAAATTGTCCTGAGGCCCTTCAGCGGTGTCCATAACTCAGGTACATACAGATTGTTTTCCAGAAAATTATTTTTAGAGTTTAGGTGTTCTAGTATCCCTGTGTGATGAATATATAAGATCTCATGGGCTAGTATCTAGGATAAGGCAGACAGACTCACTCTGGGTAGGCTTTTGAGTCCCTTTTCGTAAAAAGATAAAGATTAGATGGGGAAGGTTTGGTCATAAGTACTAGATAGGAAACTGAGAGAAGGGCAATAACTATTCCTAGCAGGAAAGGGGACTTGGAGAGGTTTTAGTACACTAATTATTTTTCTGCATGTTCCAAAGCTCACATGTGTGCTGAAGAGACATGTGGAATGGGATGATACAAGAGTAGGTGATTTGTCCCTACATTTCTCTGGACCGCATAGTGAGATTTAAAATTTTATGATTTCCTTTGGTGAGGATGTAAAGAAACTTTTCGTTCTTTGCAGATGGGAATGACAGGAATGTCAGATGGTTGGCCTCTTTAGAAAAAGTTTGGTAGTCTCTTAAAAAGTTACACATAACCTTATTGTACACCCCAAGAGTGGAATGAAAATTTATCTCAGTACAAATGCTTGCATGTTAATATTCATAGTAGCGTTATTTGTAATATCCCAAAGGGAGAAACTATCCAAATATCTATCTTTTGGTGAATAAAAAACCAAAATGTGGCATATGAATATTTGAATACCATTCAGCAGTGAAAGTAATGAACTGATATATACTACAACACTGGTAAACCTCAAAAGCTTTATTATAGTAAGTGAAAGAAGCCAGACAGAAGACATTATATATATTGCATTATTTCATTTATGTGAAACGTTGATAAAAGGCAAATTTATAAAGAAAGTAGGTTAGTGGTTGCCTAGGCGTGGAGCTAGTCATGGTACTTGACTACAAATAGACATAAGGAATGTTTGTGTGGTGATGGAAATAATCTAAAACTGAATTGTAATAGTTGCACAATTTTTTTAATTTACTGAAAATCATTGAATTGTACATTTAAAATGGGTGCCTTTTATTGTATGTAAATTAAAACTTAAGGCTGTTTTTAAAAAGGACATGGGGCAGAAAAGCAGGTGATATGCTTGGTTTTAAAAAATTTGAGTTTTATGAAGGTTACGCACATTTGTGAAAGTTTCTGTATTGTTTTAGCATCTGATAGAAAAGGAGAGAGGAACAAAAACCTTAGTTTGAGAAAGATTGATCCATATAAAACATTAATATTTCTGTAAAGCAAATAGTAATTTTAAAACAAAAGGAAACCAGTTGACAAAATTCACTATCTTCTCCTTGGAAAGATCAGTTTATCATAGTCTGGGTACTGTGTAAATACTTACTTTGGTCTGTTTCAAGCTACCAGATTCTTAGTAGCTGTCTGTTAGATATGGTGATTCTGAAATATCTTTGGCTTGGAAGAAGTAGAAGTCAGGAGAGCTATAATTAGATTTCTAAAATACAATCTTGTTTTTCTTATTAACTTAGAAATAAGTTGATTGTAGAAGTTTTTTTTCTAGGTAGTGTATGGATATTTCAGGGCAATGCAAATGTCTACTGTTATTGATCTTTCAGGTAGTATGTGAAAATTAATGAGTTGATAATCTCTATCCTACGTGGCAGAGACTTGTTCTTAAATATTTGTATGTTGCCCTCTGATAGAGTGTACTATACTGTTCTTATTATCCATTCCGCTACTCTCTTTATTCTGCTGTATGCAGTGCCTAATTCATCTTCTGCCTGCAACAATGGCATGCTGATATATATTGAAAAGCCAGTCCACTTTATGGGAACATTAGCACTGGTGTTTTGGTGTTTTAAGTGTGTAAATACTTCCACTTTGATCAGTTTCAAGCTACCAGTGTGACCATGGAGTTGGGAAGAGATGCATACACTTGGCTGTTGGTGAAACTGTGACCTGGCTGGCTCTGCACTTCTGTTTGAAGGTCAAGTGTGATAGTACAAAAAGCATTTCTTTCCCTCATCAGAATTGACATGACATCAAGTGTTGATAGTGTATAATAAATATTTGTTAATCTTAATCGTTAAGGTCCTATTTGAAAGCTTTGCTTAAGATCACTACATGCAGTTCTATATTGGATATATGTTTTTAAAGTAAGTCACCTAAGATAATCATGCTTTGTATTTATAAAGCTAATCAGGAAGCAAAATTGAGCCTTATAAGAAGTGAGGATATTTAAGAATCAGATTATAGGGAACATAATTGTTTTGAAGTCTTTGATTTTTTATAATAGCCCATTGAATTAAGTAAAAATATCCCAAACCAAATTTCATGCTCTGCTAGATATTGATATCCGTAAATTGAAATTTGTCAATCATATTGATGGTTTTATAATTCCTTGTGTTTATTTTTAACAGCAGTTTAATGGATTAAGTGTTCCCATTCTTCAACATCCAGACCTTAAGGATGTGTTACTTATTCCTGTTATTGGACCTAGGTTTGTAACTACATTTTATTTCATTTTCAAATTATATTCCTCTAAGTAAAAATTTGTTACAGGTTCTTTTACTGTTTTGGTGATGATAGTAATTTTTTTCATTATTAGTTATATTATATACACATAGATAGGATTTACAAATCCATGTTGACTTCCTGCTCTATTATGAGAAAATATTTCAAAAGAAAACTAGAAATGGGCTCAAATATCTTGAGAATAATGTATTTTAGGTCCCTATGTGCATTAGGTGTAGTGATTGATTTCCTCCCTCCTGTACTTTCTAAGAAACTTCCACTGTTTACTTGTAGATCTTCAGATATTACACTGCAAAATTAAAACATTTTTTGAGCTACAACAAAAATACACTGCAACATATTTCCTACTCCCAGAGAGCTAATGTGGTTGTAAAATTTTATTCATTCACAATTATGAAGACTACTTTCAGCAATCATTTCTATAGTTTGTTACCAGGCAAGTTTCTCTGAATGTGTAAGAGCACCCAACAGATGCATCCTTAAGAAAAGGAACTACTGCATATATGAAACTTTCTTTTACATAAAGTTCATGGTAACCACTCAAAAAGAACTTAGAACTGGGACACACACACACACACAAAGAGAAAGAAAACAGAGAAAACTTATAAATACCATCAAACTAAAATAACTGATGGAAATAAAAAAGCAAATTCACAATTTTGTTACATTACTATGTATGCTCTATTATGAGTAGAACAAGCACTGTTCTCCTGTACTCATTTGTGTATTTGGAAGCCATGTTTAAAAATGGAAAAAATAGGCTTTCATATAATAGGAGTTATTTTCTCAAGGAGCATTTTAAAGTCCTTGATTATGATATAATTTTTTATATACCCCTACGAATTATAACAAATATAAAGATGCTCATTTGGTTAAAGCTTTAAAGTAATTTAGTGGTCAACAGTAAAGGAGTGTCTCAATAAATTGTGGTTTATCATGTGGTGGAACATTATATGGCCTTAATGTGGGAGAATAATATACACCAATAAGAATATGTTCATGATTAACTATCAAAAGCATTTTGCTATACATGGGATAATTACATTTCTTTTGCAATTAAGAAAAAAATACAACTACACCTTAATGTATAATTAGTTATATACAGAAAAAAGTCTTGGGGGTACCACATGTCCAACTTTTAATGGGTTAACTGAGGAGGTGGGATTTTTTGTTTTAAAGATTTATTTTATTGTTTTTGACAGACAGAGAGAGGATTTTCACTGGTAACATTTCTGTTTATTTTTACTATAAGCATGCCTTTTGCAATTAAAAGTTTGATTTTGTGAGTTCCGTTATGCTATTTATTTTTAAGGTAAAATTTGCATACAGTGAAATGGAGAGAGATCTTAAGTGTATCATTTCCTGAGTTTGTCCAAATTTATAGAACTATGTAGCAAGACTCACCCCAATCAAGACACAGACTAGTTTCATCACCCCATAAAAGTCTCTTGCATTCTGCTCCACTACTAGGAAACCCCTGTTCTGATTTCTGTTACCGTATGTCCTATTTAGTTTTAAACAAGTCAGTTATTGCAGTTGATCACAATCACAGGTCTTTTAAGGTTATGCTTCTTGATTAATTTCAGAAGATATTGCTGACATCTCTCCATGATATTGATAACTTCCCTGATTCATATAATGCTATTTCATTCTTTTAAGTAGCTATATACATAGTGTATTTTATCATTGAGCTCAATTTTATTTTTTTGGTCCTTCATTGATAGACATTTTTTTTTTTCCTGTTTTTCATTATTTATCAACAGTGAATATTCGTAAGATCCTTTTTTGGTGGACTTACATAAGCATGTCCATAGGATGTACTGCTTCAGTATGGAATCACTGGTTCAACTGGTCTGTGTGTATTTTAGGTTGAGACATATCGCCCTCAGAGGAGTTTTACCAGTTAATGTTTCCAACAGTATAAGAGATTCTGATTCTTCCATTCTTGCTAAATTGGCCATTTTAGTTCTTTTAAATTATTTTGATGATTTAATTTTATTTTCTGTACTTACTACTTTTACCTGACTTTAATAATTCTTTCATTCTATTTTTATGGTGATCTAGTCTACTCATCGGAACATTAGTGAACAATGAAACACACAAATGGTGACTTACTACAAGAATGTATTAAAAATAGGTTAACCAGGGGAAGCCGGGATGGCTCAGTGGGTTAAGCACTCACTTTGAAGCGCTGGGGATCAGGGATCGAATCCGGCCCCGGCCCGTGCGGAACCATATGCTGAACTGGGAGATCCCCCAGTTTAGTTTTCTCTTTCTCTCTCTCTCTCTCTCTCTCTCTCTCTCTCTCTCTCTCTCTCTCTCTCTCTCTCTCTCTCTCTCTCTCAAAAATAAATAAATAAAAATATATTAAAAAAACAATAAAAATATATCTTAAAAAAAAAAAAAATAGGTTAACCAGACATCCCATTTTAAATGGGACAGAGAACAGTGGTACTGTCCTATATCAAACAGTGTGTATAGTCAGCCTACTGACACCTTGAATTTAGCCCAGTGAGGTTAGGCTGACCATAGGATTAGATTCACACACTTACCTTGCATTTCTAAAACAAGTCAATTCTTTGTTTTTTAAACTTATTATCACTGTTATTATCTCTTGATTTTCACTATGAAAAATGAGGAAATTCTTACACTTAAATTTTCCCAACACTCCCACCAGCCAGTTTTTATTTACTATGTTGGTTTTTTAAACACTTTAAAGGTTTATCACAATTTTACTTATTAAGCACAATTCGAATGGGTCCATTGCTTGCTTTTAGTCTTAATGGCATAGTTTATTTCTGAATTTTTTGTCTTGATTAATCTCTTGGTTGGTGATTCTTGTCATGTATCTGCAGTATCTGCTTCCCATATCCAAATTATGTCTCTTGTGCTCTGTGTACTTCCTTGCTTGCGAGTTGCCTGTTTATATTTAAACAACAGTGTGGCTCATAGTAGTTTCAGGTCACAGGCTGTTTCCCTTAGCGCTTTTGTAGGCATTACTTTTACAATGTTATGGTATCAAGCGTAGCAGTGAAGAAATCTGAGACCAAAAAAAGAATTATCCACCTTGTAACAAAATCTTGATTTTTTTCCCTTAGAGATCTATGGGATTCTTAGTCATTAAACTTTAGAAACTTGGCTAGGATATAGTTTGATTTTTATTATTCTCTCTTGGTTTTTAATATAATGCAGTATAACTTTTTAGATAGCTATAAGTCTTCCAGTAGTGCTTCAAATATTTTTGTCACACTTTTCTTTCTCTATTGTAAGAGACTAGGTATGTTGGATTTCAGTGCAGACCCTCCTCAGATTTAGTGATTGGCTAGAAGGCCTCACCGAACTCAGTCTATAGTCATGTTCTTGTTGAAAATTTGTTATATGAAAGGATACAAAAGCTAAATCAGCAAAGGGTGCATGGGACAAAAGCTGGAGGCATAAGAGTCCTCCCCTTAGGGGAAGCCAGCATGGCTCAGTGGGTTAAGCGCTCACTTTGCAGCACCGGGGATCGAATCCTGGCCCCAGCCCGTGCGGAACCATATGCTGAACTGGAGCTCCCCCAGTTCAGCTCTCTCTCTGTCTCTGACTCTGTATCTCTCTCTCTGTCAAAAATAAATAAATAAAAAAAAAATATTAAGAGTCCTCCCCTTGGAGTTATCAGCTTAATTCTTCCATCACCCAATTGTGACATGTATAAAATGCTTGTTTAGTAGAGGAGCTCTTTAGAAACTCAGTGCCCAAGGTTTTTATTGGATGCTAGTCACATAGGCCTTCTTTGGCTAGCACGTACCACAATTCCAGGCTCCCCCAAAGAAAGCAGGTATTTGAAATAAACTGTGTTTCTCTACAGTTTAGGAACAATGATCCGCTTGTACCATGGGGAAAGTTTTATGTTAGTGTCGGGAACTGTTTCCCATTCAGTTTTCCAGATGCCCATCAACGGCCCTTCTAATGATTGTGTTGTGTTAACTGGTTGTGTTAACTCTTTATTTCAGAGGACTTGCTTATTTCAGAGGATGTCCTTTATTGCCTAACTCTGCCAGTTTACTTTTCTTCTGTTTTTTTGTTTTGTTTTGTTTTTGTCTTGTTGTTCTACCCTTTTTTTTTTTAGAGAAATGCAAATCTATTTATTTATTTTTTATTGTTTTTTGACAGAGAGACAGAGACAGAGACAGAGAGAGAACTGAACTGGGGGACCTCCCAGTTCAGCATATGGTTCCGCATGGGCAGGGGCCGGGACTCGATCCCTGGTCCCTGGCGCTGCAAAGTGAGCGCTTAACCCACTGAGCCATCCTGGCTTCCCCTCTACCCTTTTTTGAGATTTTTCCTTTCAGCATCTTTGAAAGTATAGAGAAGAATTTAAAGTTTTTTCTTTTTTATTGTACATCTTTTGCCTATCTTTTACTTATGGCTTATTTTTTGTCCTAGCTGTGCATAGATCCTATGTTGAATGAATCTTTTCTGCTTCTCACTCATTCGGTAGAAACAGTTATAGTCACATAGATATACTTCATTAGTAATTTGCTCAAGGATGATACAGAATGGGGTGAAGGGTGTGCCTAGACAACTCTAATCAGATGTGTTTTTCAGAAATACTTTCGCCAAGTCTTCCCCAGTGACGCGTCTCTAGTCCTGCTGAGCAATGATGACAAAGACAGCCTCTTGAAGGCTTCCAGCTCATAGCTTTTGGGGCTTAAATTTGTTTATGCTTAATCAGCTTAGGTGAGGAGCAACAAAGTTAGTTGCTATTTCCCTTCTCCCACAGCAACTTAGGCATTTTTTTCCAGGTTTGTTAGAGAAAACAGGTTGTCTGCTTGTGCCCATTCTGGTTATCCAGTTCTTTCTGCTTTATCTGCTCTGATGGATGCCTGACAAGGCATTCCCAGAGTCTCCGTTTTTCCTACCTGAATCTCCAGTCCTGGTTCTATGTAATATATATCTAATTAGGCCCTAGGAGCCTTTCTTTGTCAGAAACATTCATACCCTGTTGAGGGACTATATTTGATCCAAATTTCACTGTCAGGCATTTTTCTTTATCATCGGAATTACAGCTTTTTCTTAGTTTTATTGCAAATGGTACTACTCGGAGGTTTGGTCTTTTTTCACCATTTCTATGGGCTTCAGAAAAAAATATAGTAATTTTTTCACTGATTTTTACTAGACGCTCAATATTACATAATTGTTTAAGATATTTTAATCTAAAATATAGGTTAAACTTTATTTATAGACAGTAAGTAATTTTAAAAGTAATTTCATACCTTAAATTCAGGTTTCCTCAGTTTATTTAATATAATATATAATAAATCAAATATATTTTAATGTTGGAAAGGTTTTATCATTAGTAACTTAATGAGATTGAACATATGGCCATAATGCTAAATTTGATGTTAATATCAACTTTATTGAAAAAGTTAAAGACAAGATTGAATGTCAGGCTTCTATCTCTCTTTTTTCCCCAGGCTGCTCTTGATACAAGAGTGTTTTTAACATCATATTCCAACCAGCATTTTCTAAAGGATGCATTTAGACCAGTAGAGTATTTTAGGCCAGTATTTGTAATTTTTAAGGATCTCTACATTTTCTCTATTAGTTCACTTCCCTTTTTGATATAAACCTCAACAAAACATTTCTAACAAATCAGAAAATTAATTTTCTTCTCTTTCTTCACATTTGAATACATAATTCAGTTGGATAAATCTGACATTTAAATGAGGTTGGATTTGCCCATCTCTTTCAGCTTGCTTGATTTCTCTCTTTCACGGATGCCTTGTTAATAATATCAGTACTTTTGGCTTTGAATTACTGTTTTATATATATGATATAATAGAGTAAATGCCACAGAATAGCAAGTAATTGCACAATGACTGCTAATTAAATACAGATGTCAGTGCTGCTGAAAAATATTTGGTGGGCATGCCACATATCATATGATATCTCAAAATTATATTCTTATCTCCCATTTGGTGTAGGGTTGCTAATATGTGCAGTTAAAGTGTCAAAGAGATAAGTCTATATTTTTATATACTCTTCATTGAAACATTCCTATAATCTGCCTTTAATTTTTAGTCACTTTGGTTTTAGATGTTTTAATACTTTTTTCTTAATCTAAGTACCTTCATACTATTTCCCTCCAATCTTTATTACTCGACTATTGGAAAATCATCTTTAATATTGTTTCACTCCTTTATTTAGAAACATTTTATTAAAAATCAAGCTTTTTGGGGCCCTGTATCAACTTTTATATTTCCAGGTTAAAACTCTCCCCTTTAGCAGAACTGATTTCATGTTTTTATTATAGTTAGTTCTTGTGTTGAGGGATCCCCAAGACCACACCCTAGTTTGATGATTCTATAGGAAGACTCAGAGGACTCAGCATATAGTCGTAGTCATGACTATGATTTAATACAGTGAAAGGATCTGAGCAAAACCAGTTCAAGAAAATGGTGCGTGGGGCGAAGTCTGGGGAAAACCACTTGCAAACTTCCAGTATTTTCCAGAGGAGCTACACAAGATGCATTTAATCTCTCCAGCATGAGTTTGCCAACATGTGAGATTTTGCCAGCCAGGAAAGCTCATTAGAGACTGCATCCATGATTTTTTTTTTTTTACAGAGCTGGTCATATAGGCAGCCTTTTATAACAAAATTCCAGCTTCTTGGAAGGAAGGTCAGTTTTCAACACAAACTGTATTACCTGTACAAACTATTTAGGCATAGTGAGCTACACTCATCAGTTAATAGTGGGAACCCTCCTGAAACCTACATTTCCAGATACTAGCCAAGGACCAACCTGATAACCAGACCTTCCAAAGAAAGGGTAGCAATTCAGGCCTGCTACCTTAATTCTTTTGTCTGTAGTCTTTCATTCTCTCCTCTCCATGAAATGTTTGTTCTTATAAAGTCTTTCTGATTAACACTACAGGGTTTCATTTCACAAAATTTTGAACTGTGCTAAGTGTAAGACCCAGAGGTGTTACAAAGATGAATGAAACATAGTTGCTTTGGTCTAAAAGCAGAGAACTTTGGTACAAGTCAGATTGTGATGAATGTCACATTAGAGGTATGAATTATGTACCTCCAGAGCATAGAATAGGAAGGACTGAGTACAAGGAAATGGGTAAAGATTTTCTTCAAGTAGATATTATTTCAGTTGCCTCTTGAAGGTGAGTAGGCATTAGGCTGATGAGATAAGATGGCAAGGGTATGCTAGGTAAAGAAAGTATTTCCAAAGATACAGAGAGCCATGACAATATATGGTGGTTCATCACAAAAGCGATCAGGTTTGACTACTCAAAAAAACAACAAAAAAACCAACAACAAAAGACGTGTGTGTATGTGGGGAGAGGGGGAAAGTAAAATAGAAAAATAATTTGTAGAGGTAAAAAGATGTATCATTAAAATTAGAAACTTATTCAGTGATTTAAACTATAGGTTAGACTCAACTGATGGAGAATTATTGATGTAGGTAATTCAAAGGAAATGCAGCAAAGATAGATAAAAAAAAAATTGAAAATGTGAAGTCAAGCAATGGAAAATAGAATGAAAAGGTACTTCGTATTTCTAATGAGTCCTAGATGTAGAGAATAGAAAAAATGGAGGTAAGATAATAATGAAAAATACAATGACTAAGAATTTTCCAAAATTGATGACAGATTTAAGAAATGCAATGAATTTGAAGCCAAAAGTAAAAATAAATCCATGACTAGATACGTCAGAATGAAACTTCAGAACAACAAAGACAGGATCTGAAAGCAATCAAAGGTAAGAGGCAGGGAGCTATTCAGCCATCAAGTTAGAAGATAATGTATGTTTGATGTCTGGAAAAGGGCCCAGAAGACCCTACAGAGAATTGCCAGTGGCACAATTTGGTGAGTCAGTGAATGTGGAGTTAGGAGGTTTGGGAAGAAGGGATTCAAGTGGATACTGGCTGGAGTTTCTAGTTTGGTTTTACAGTATAGGCAGATAATGACACTTATTTCAAGACTGGAAACAGGGTGAGAAGAAGTGGGGCATTGCCAAAGATTTGAGGAATAGATCAGAGGAAAATAACATTATTTAGGAATGTTGAGTTTGAAGTTGCTCTGGAGTAACTAGTAGCTGCCTGCAGGTAATTAGAAAGTCTAGAAAGACTAAACATTTAAAATACACAGATTATTTATTTATTTATTTTTTTTGGGTTTCATGATATCAGATTTTTATTTATTTATTTTTTAATTTATTGTTAAATTTGATGAGGTTACATTGGTTGGTAACAATTAGACAGTTTACAGATGTACAAGTCCACACACATCACATCATTCATGCATTGTATTATGTGCCCATCACTCAGTATCAGTTCCCCTTCTATCACCTTATCTCTAGTGCCCACTCCCACCTCCCCCCACAACTGCCCCCCCTCCCCCCCATCCTGGTAACCACCAAACCATTGAGTGTGTCCATAATGCTGGTGCCCTCTCCCACCTCCCCTCCCTCTCTCCTTCCCCCCTCCTCCTCCTCCCTCCGGCAATCACCAAGCTATTGAGTGTGTCCATAGGTCTCTGTGTCTTTGTTTCTTTCAGTTTTATATTCCACCTATAAGTGAGGTCATATTTTTCCTGATTCTTTCAGTCTGACTTATTTCGCTTAATAAGATGGTCTCTAGGTCCATCCATGTTGCCAGAAATGACTGTAATTTATCATTTCTCATCGCCGAGTAGTATTCCATTGTGTAAATGTACCACATCTTCTTTATCCAGTCGTCTATCGAAGGGCATTTTGGTTGTTTCCATGTTCTGGCCACT
>PVKE010046043.1:0-12396 GCA_004027555.1 Craseonycteris thonglongyai | reverse complement strand
TTGAGATTGATGCATGGTGATGTTCCAAATGGGAAGTGTGAATTGCTTATGGCTTCTACTCCCACATTCTCGATATCTCACTAGACACCATATAATTTGATTCTTTTCTCTTTTGCTTTTATTCTACTGGCTTATAGCTGCCTCTCTGTTGAAAGGCTACTTAGGGAAACATGTCCACCTAAATGAAGAAGCCAATATCCACCACCTATCTTAATCAGCCTAGACCATCATGTAGCATCATATAAATCATCAACTAAAGATTACCAGAAATTTATGAAAATAATAATGCTAAAGATAACTCTCCAGATGAACAAACAGTATTAATCCAGAAAGAAATTTAATTTAAATGAATATTACCTACTTGTCTATACCTTTGGTAGCAATTTATTGAAAACAATAATGCTATATTAAAAGGAGATCCTGTGAATTCAAATTATAATTATTACATTATCTTCCTGCGTTTGTCTTTTAATCTTTGAATTAGCTTTATAGCTGGTTGATCCACTGTTTTAACTCCTTGCTTTTGTCAGTGAGAATTGTGTTCTTGCTTATATTTTCCTATTTGTATTTGACTTCTCTACTTAAAGAAGACCCTTTAACATTTCTTGTAATATTAGTTAAGTGGTGACTAAGTCTTTTAGCTTTTCCTTGTCTAAGAAACTTATCTCTCCTGTGATTCCATTCTAAATGATAGCTTTGCTGGGTAGAGTAATCTTGGTTGTAGGTTGTAGCCTTTCATCACTTTGACTATTTTGTGCCATTCCCTTCTGGCCTGCAAAGTTTCTGTTGAGAAATCAGCTGCATTTCAATGTAATCCTAAATCTGATTTTCTAAAAGGAGACCTGAAAGGTAAAAGCCAAGAAAACCTTCCAGAATACAGAACAAAAAGAAAAAAGTGGTGAAAATAAATGAGAGAAGTTAACTCAGAAAAACATATAGACTTAGGGGCTCCAAAAGACATCTCAGTGGAGTTTCCACAAGAGAACAGAGTCAAAAGAAGAAAAGAAATAATAATGCAATAAAATTCCTCAAGTTGAAGATGATCCCCTATCTTTAAGACTGAAATAGTCTCTTCCTTGTCCAATAGTATCAATTAAAAAAAATTTGTGCTCAGACTTCTGTTGGAGAAATGTTTGAGTACTGTAAAGATAATTTTAAAAGTTTTTAAAGAGAGTATGTGTGAGATGCAGAGGGACAAGGAAAGCTTTGTGGACTCATAAAAAGTTGATAAACTTGGGGATAATGCTGGCATAGCTCAGCAGGCTGAGTGCTTGCCTTGTAATCTCAAAGTCGGGAGATTGAACCCCAATCCTGGCCTGTGCAAACCCACACAAAAGGGCCCTGGTTTGGTTCCCATCCTGCACAGCCCAACAGCTGCCTGTGTGGAATGAAAATATGTCACAACTAATGATGTATAAGTATAGACGGCTCTGGGGCCTTCCCCCTTCTCTCTCTCTCTCTCTCTCTCTCTCTCTCTCTCTCTCTCTCTCTCTCTCTCTCTCTCTCTCTCACCTTCTCTCAAATAACAAATTAAATATTTTTTTTTAAATGTTGATTAACTTAAATTTTTAAGAGAAACTATGGATGCAGTGCACTGTCTTCAAAATTTAAAAAGCAATGTTAAATCTAAATTCCTAAATCTATTAATAAAAATAAATGTATTTAAAAATGGCAGTGGGTCAGAATGTTGCGCTTTCATGTGCCTTTCTAGAATAAATATTATTTGAAGATTCATTACTGAAAATTTAACAATAAAGAAAGCCCAACAAATAAATTACATGTTGATAGAGATGAAGCAGAAAACTTCGGTAAGATTATAAAAGAAAGTTGAAGAACTACAGAAAGATATCCTCAAGAAGCTAGTGCACCCCTTGCATAAACACATTATCATAAAATGAAGGTTTGTAACTACTTGATTAAGGCACCTGTTTCTACTAAAACACATTTATACGTGCAGGCAAACACACACATGCATGCGCGCACACACACACACACACACACACACACACTCAGCTGAGTAAAAGGCTATAACTGGATTTAGGCTCTCTTTCAGGGCAGGGCACTGGCAACATTTATCTCTATGCATCCCAAGTGCTTGAATGTTTACCACACATGAATGTCCCTTAGGTATTTTTCAGTTCAACTTCTCCAAATAAAATGTTCTTTCACATGGTTATTCCCCTCCCTCTTAGGTACATCACCATAGGGCCCAGGAAACTAAGAATATTTCTGTTTTTGAGATTTATTTTATTGTTTGAGAGAAGGTAGAGAGAGAGATAGAGAAAAAGGGCCCAGATGAGAGCCAAATTTGGAGCCTCCTGCATGGGAGGCAACCTTCACCCCCATCACAGTGGCTACCAGTGGAACTGCAGCTCAGTAAATGGGTTTGCACACGCTGGGGCTGGGATTCAATCCCTGGAACTTGCAGTTGCAAGGTAAGTGATCAACCTGCTGAGCTATCCCAGAATCCCCTAACTTCAGTTCTTTTAAATTCTGTGTCTACAGAATCACCAAATGTTTTTATCCTTAACTCTTCAATAAAACTTCAATCCATAAAGATTTCTATCTTCGTTATTCTAGTGTGGGCACTAATTATTAACCAAAAGAGTATTCCAAGAGGATTTACCTGTTCTCCCTTCCTAATGGATTTCTTCCTTTGATTAAATCCATTGTTTATATGCAAAGATTTGTTATCGTAAAGTATAAAATAGAAAATTATATACTGAATTATATATTTCAGAAATCACTATTTTCCTTGCATTATAGAGTCTGCTTTTCTTCTACAGACATATAACTCACAATTTTTACTTAGCCATGTGGCTGAACAGAATAAAAATTATCTTTTTTCTTCATTTTGGCATATAGATGTAGCCATGTTGTGGCTAAAATAATGTAAACAAAAGTGGTTGTGCAACTTTTAGGAGATAATACTTAAAGAACAGAGAAGTCCCACTGCTTCACTCCTTTCTGAAAGCCTGGAAGGGACTTATTATCACTGAAATTGGAGCAACCATACAAGATAGAAATGGTAAACCACGTGTTGTTGGTGACCAAGTAGGTTCTTTATGACGATAGAATCTTTACTACTAGCCATGGGGTATCCATACCTATGTTCAGAAGAAATAAACGACTGTGATTTTCAAACCATTATAATGCTGGGTTTTATGTCAGTCATGAAAACGTTTCATAGAACCCAATACACCTGCAAATAATATTAGACTTCTCCGCTTACCATCAATGTTGTTCATAACATGTTTAAAAATAGTCTTCTAACGTTGGATCTATTGAATCCGCCATGTAACAGGTATTCTGGCCACTGCAGCCATTTACCAATTGTCTTCTTCTCTCCATCACCCATAAAGTGCTCCTGTTCCCTCTGCCCTCATCTCTACTAACTTCTTCTCTGAGAGTTTGGTTTACCATTATGCTCAGGTCAGTATTCCATTAATAAATTGAGTAAAAAATGAAAGAGCAAAAAGTTCTGTGGTCTAAATTTGTATTTTTCTGTACACATCAGTTTCAGTAATCCATCAAAAGATTAATACACATAGAGTTCCTAATCCCTAGAAACAAACAAACAAATCCTACGGATATCAATCTTATTGAACCATTACTATATCCTCATATAGTCTCCTTTATTTAGCTTTAAAGAATAAAAAAATAAGAAGTGACTTTACTTCCACGTTTTTATTTTGGCCATCCTATTATAATATTTCTTCCTCAGAGAGGTTACTGTGTATCGGTATGTTCTTTGAAAATTTAAAGGTAGGAAGATGAGAACAGGCTAGATAAGCAGATATATACACAGATTAAAACATACACACACACATAAACAAATCTGAAGTGCAACATAAATGTTTTATATCCTTCATATTGAGGGTCACTAGATTTGGGAAAACCAGCCATTGGACATTTTTAATGATCTCTTCTCTCCATATACATATACATAATCACTGACTTCTATTTTTTAAGTGTTCTCTTCTTTAGTGTTTCAGTACTATCTTCTTGTTGCTATTGCGTCCAAATTCAAAATTTGGTGAATACATTCCGATTCCATCTCCTTTGAAGCCTCATGCAATTTATTTTAAAGATCTATCACTTTCATTGGCACTTATGTGGGGCATCATTGTAGTCCTCATCTGCTGGAGCAGTGATTGTCAGTACTCAGGAATCTGTCAGATGGCTTAAAGGTGTCCATCTCAATCAGAGGGGTGGGGAATGACAAAAAGGAAGCATTATGCTTCATTCAATGATATTGCAGACACTGCTGTGTGCTAATCTGTAATTGAACATAATTTCAAAATCACACAAAGAATGGCTTCCTGTGAATTTTCTAACACCTTCAAATTCAGACCTAGTTTTAAGACATTTCATGATTGTATTATTCGGTCAATCAAGCTAAGCCAGAAAAGCTGCCTTTCCTCCAATTCATTCTTGGAGTTATTAGAACAGAGATGTTAGAGACAAAGAAGAACCTTCACGAGAGAAGAAAAATGGTGACCCACAAAGCACTCTCAGAAGCCAGAATTTGAGAAGAATTTTGCTGCTATAGAATGACGTCCAATACACAAAGCCTTCGCCACCAGGGGTCCCTGTTGTTGATGCTACAGAGAAAGACCAGGCACCTGCATGCCTGCAGAACACCCTGTCACCTGCCAAATTGTGTGTGCCAGGTCAGAGTTCAATCACACCCATGATGCAGCACGAAGTTTGCATTATGCCTACAAAGACTATTGAGAATTGGAGACAGACAAAGGCTTTCATGATCTCTGGCTGACAATCAAGTTCCTTTCAGCAACAATGCACATTCACAGGAGGAAAAAGAGAAGAAAGGAAAGCAGCAAGACGACCGCAGCAGTCATTTCAACAGTTGCGCTATCTGGGGTGGTTTACTCTTCATCAAAGATTTCAATCCTACTTTCCTCCCAGAAGTGGTCAGTAGCCTCAGTGGGACCAATGACAGCCATCTGAATTGTATTTTATTAAATCTTACACTATTTGAGCACTTATTATACATCAAACACTGTGCTACATGTTAGCAGCTGCTGGCTTATCTACTATAAAAAACTAACTTCTGAAGGGAAGAGGGGAATAAAGAAAATGGGGTGAACAAATATCTATGCTTGGAATTAACATCAGCTCGTGATACCAACAAGAATTAAAAGAAATAGTAATGAACCTGGAAAATATGATGCCCACAATAAAATGAAAGAGCAAGGGCGAAAGAGACGTTGGTGAAATTTCTTAAATACTGGTAGTATCCAGTGAGAAAATATCTTTATCAGTTGAGACGGGATTCTGGTGGTCTTTTGATGAGCTTCCTTATATTACTATACCTCATGCATGAACCAAAATCTAAATAAAGTTAATGGTCACACTACATTTTAAATATAACATTACTTGACTAAAACTTTATGATCTTTGAAGGATATAATAAAATAAAATCTCCAAACCTTTTCAAATATTGACATGCATAGGGATTTTGACATGTTTACCTGCTCTCCTCCCAGCATCTAAAACTCTGTAGGGCAAATATTACAAACATGAAAGCAATGACTGAATGCATGAATGAATGAAGCCTTGCTGAGGAAACAATTGCAATGATGTACCGAATAAAACAAGTCCGTTTTCTCAAGAGGTGAAAAGAATGGTAAGATAACTTTATTTCCATTTCCTTCCACTGTCAGTAAGCCCAAATGCTATTTCCAAGGTAAACATACCTATGGTAAATAGAGTTTTTCAGAACAGTATTTCTGTAACTCAATCTTAAACTTTTTTTTTTTTTTTCCCTTTAGAGATTGTATTTGCAGGTATAGATTCCCTCTCAAAAAAAAAAAAAAAAATCTTTGTTAATGGGGAGTTTCTTGAGACCCCGAGGATTAACCAGCTTACTATCTGTGGTGTATAGACTTTAAATCAACCAGTCTGGGACTGAACGCTACTCTGCTCTAACTGGTAAGATGAATTCAAGCATGATCCTTTCCCCAATTCGCATGCTTTGAATCTCAGCTTTTCCATTTGCTAGCTATGTGGCCTGGGCCAGTTATGTAACTTCTAAGAGCCTTGGTTTCTTCCTCTCTAATATGGAGATAATACAAAAACACACATTCAAAAAGTTGCTGTGAGGGGAAATGAGTTAGTGCAAGGAAAGGGCTCAGTAGAGGAAATCTCTGACACAGAACTAGCATTTGGGTTTGCTGAGAGTAGAATGGAATTAGAAATAAAGTTATTTTAGCATTGTTTTCACATTTTGAAGAATGTACTGATTTTATTCAGTACAGGATTATAGTTGTTATTTTTCAGTTAGGAGACTTTATTTTACTAATATTTAAAATGGAGATGAATTATCAAGTGTCATTAGGCTCTCATACTATCAATATCAGCTCAGAAGTAGGGATAATTCATAGTATAATAAAGACAAATTTTATGTAACTCTGGCCACAGTGTCTAAGAATAGTCTTGCAAATTTTTCAACATATGTTCCAGGAAAACCCAGCCTTTCAAAATCCTGATGAACAAAGGGTCACTTAATTCAATAGGTTAGATTTTAGACCCACTGCATTCTATATCTACTTTTATTTATTCCTCTTTTACCTTATTTTTAATTGTTAAATTTATTAGGGTGACATTGGTTGGTAAAAATTACATCAGTTCCAGGTGTACAATTCTACATTACATTGTCTATGTATTGCCTTAGGTGCTCACCATCCAGAGACAGTTTTCTTTCCGTCATCATATATTAGATGCCCCCTCCCTACTCCCCCCTTCCCCCCCCACTCTCCTTTTACCCTCAAGTAAGCACTAAACTATTGACTCTGTCCATGATTTTTTTGTTTCTTTGTTACTTTCAGTTTTATATTCTACCTAGAAGTGAAATCAAGAAACATGAGACTTCACTCATCTATTTATCCTTTTAGAAATTTATATTCAGTTCATTCAAAGTAATTTTTATTTTGAATCTTATTCTTTCCTTCCTCTCCCTTTCTCCCTCAAAATAAGGTTTGTTCATTTCAGTTTAAATCACAACGCTTTCAAGTCAGAGGCCTGGAAATGTCATGTTTAATTTACCAAATGAATATATAATCATTTACATTTTCAGAAACTGTGCTTTTGTTTGATGAGGCATGAATATTTGACTTGATTCATAAGAGTTGCAATTTTCTTTCAAGGAAAAGATGCAGCCACGTTGCCATTACTAAGGAGGGAAAGCTGTGTATCTTTCAGAGACAAATTGCCAAATTCCTAGAACCTACTGACCTCTGTTTTGTGATTGGCTGTGGACTCTGATGTAGCTTTTGTGAAGATGGGTGGGGAGTGAAGAGTTTAAAGTGGGATACTTGTAAAAGAGGTGCAAAGTCTCACAGTCAGTTGAAAAGCCTTCTGTTTTAAAACCTCTTCCTTCTTCCTATTCTCTCTTTTATTATATTTCTGTAACTAATTTCTTCTTTTTAATCATCGCGATTGTTTTGAACTAAACTGAATTGCATTACCAACTACTGAGGGCATAAAAATGATCTCCTATGCATCTTTATTTCATTAATACTAAATCAATGTTATTAATAAGTGGATGCTCATAGTGTGGCGTAGTAAATATATGTGATGGAAGGGGAAAGAGAGGAAAGAATGAACTTTTAAATACTGGAAACCTAGGCACAGTGTCTTGGATACTGACTCTGACACATTTTTCCATTTAGGAAATGATCTCACCAGGGCTCAATTTGTGTCAAGTATCAAGAGAATTAGATATTTACAAACATGCTCTTCAAAAGAAACAAGTAGGGTGTTAGGGATATATATATATATATATATATACCGGTATACACACACACACATATATACATACACACATATATATCCATATATATATATAGATATATTTATTAATAGACAGTAGTATAATAAGGAATTTGATATTTTCAAAATTCTGCAGGATTTCAACTGTGCTGAAATACCATCTTTTGGTGTAACATGTTCTGTAGAGAAACACAGACACAACAGAAAAGCCAGGTCAGGGCATGCTACGTTACAATATAGATGTATCTCCCTCCCAGATTATCTTGTCCAAAATCATAATGTGTGGGGCTTTCTATTTATTTGGTTTTCAACATCATTGAGTCCTTAGGGAAAGTAAAGTGATTCCCCAGAGGCTAGAGATGCTAAGGATGTGTACATGTGGCACGGAGCAAGCTTTGAGTGAACATTTGTACTAGAGGCATCTCCAGGTACTCATAGCCCAGATCCTGGCTTAATTAACATTGCAATTGGAAGATATTTTACTCCTGTATTCTGTAGCCACCTCGTATGCTAAATTCTTAGCATATGGTTAAATAAGGTGGGAACTGTGTTAGTCAGAGTTCTCCAGAGAAACAGATAAAATATGAATATATGGGAGATACAGAAAGAGAGAGAGAGGGAGAGAGAGAGGGAAACCGAGATTTGTTTTAAGGAATTGGCTCACATCATTGCACAGGCTAGCAAAGTGTGTAGTCTTTCTACAGGGCAGGCCAACATCCTAGAAATTCTGGCAGGAGTTGGTGTTACAGTCTTGAGTTTTATCTGAAGGCAGTCTAGAAACAAAATTTCTTCTTCCATGGGGGACCTCAGTATTTTCCTTTCAGGCCTTCAACCAATTGGATGAGGACAGCTCACATGATGGAGGGTATGCTGCTTTATGCAAAGTCTGCTGACTAAAATGTTAATCTCATTGAAAAAATACCTTTCACTGCAACATTGAGACCAGTGTCTGACCAAAGAACTGGGCACCATTGACTAACCAGTTTACACATAAAGTTAACCAATACAGGAACTCATTGCCGGTACGTGTGTGTGTGTGTGTGTGTGTGTGTGTGTGTGTGTGTGTGAAACAAAGCTCTTTCCATCCACACTGTAATTATAAACTATAACATATAAGTATGTCTGTCTACATATATGGTTATACCTGTCTATCTAATCTTCTGAAACAGATCTGTCAATGTAAGAAATGTCCAAACCTGTGGCACATTTTTATAAGGGTTTATTTGAGCCAAAATGACATATGCCAGGGAGCAAGATCTCAAATGCTCCTCAGAATAACAGTTTTGCAGCTTCTTTTATGCACTTAAAATTAAAGAAAGGAAGGTGGGGATTCGATTCTAGGATAGCTAACAGGATTTTATGTGTTCTCCTGAGCTTATTGCAAAGGGATAGGGAAGTTCAGTTGGATTACAAAAGTAATAGTTATGGGGATATAAGGTATAACATGGGAATATAATCAATAAAGTTGCAATAATTATGGGTGGCATCAGATGGGTACTAGATTTGTTGGAGTGTTGGGAGGGAGGTGGAATGAGTGGGTGAAAAGAGAGGAGAAATCAAGAAGTACACATTCATAGTCACAAAATAGTCACAGGGATGTAAAGTATAGCATAGGGCATACAGTCAATAATATTGTAATAATTATACATGGTGTCAGATGGGAACCGAATGTATCAGAATAAAGATTTTATAGGTTATATAAATGTCCCACCACTATGCTGTACATCTGAAACCAATATGATATTGTAATCAAATATAACTAAAAAATCAAAAATAAATGAGGAGGAAAAAAAATGCATATCAACCTAGATACACAGAAACAATGGAAAGGGTGGGCTTCAAACCTTTCACTAAAGAAGTTAGGTGTCTGGGGCCTGACCAGAATTTATGGTCACATCACCCTGTGAGAATGCTATCCATAGAACCCCATTTTTAAATCTGCAGATCGTTATTTTCCCAACCTCATAAGTAAACTCAAGTATTAGAATAAAGGAGCTGCAAAAAGCACTCAGGAACTATTTTCAGTAACACTCCCAGCTCAGTTTGTCAGAAGTATCATTTTTATAAAAGCCTACAGTTCGTTAAGCTATGTCTTAATAGGTAAAGATTGGACTGAAGGAAGGCAGAATTAAACACAAACAAAACATGTTTAAATGTTTTCTCATTGTCACATATTCTCCTTAACTATAAAAAGAGAACGATAATACAATGACACAGCCTCACAAAGCTCAGAAATGTAGAAGAATGTAGGAAGGCATATGCTTTGGGAGAAAAGAGAAGCCATAAGTATTCTGACTTATTTAAATTATTCTCAGCTTACACAAACATCTTATGTTGTTTTCTAATTTATCCTGTCCTAGGGCCACTTTAATCAATATGCACCACAGAGATCAGCAAGTTTGCTACCACGGAACACATAGTATGAAAAAATGGGTTGATGCTCTTTCACCTCTATTTGAAATTTCAGCAATAATTCAGTTTGGTTCAGGTTCTAAGGCCATAGCAGTCTGATTTATCCAAGTCAAAAACTAATTTTATCCAAGTTGAAAACTAACAGCCCATTCAGCTCACATGTTACTTTCATTTTCTCCAGTTTGTTCCATTAATTTTCTGGGATTCGTTTATAAAAGAAGTAAGGTGTGATAGATGTCATTGAAGGTCCCTTTTGGCTTTGATTGTAGAATTCTAGTCATCATAAATGATATACTTTTAAGTGGAAAGGAAGTATGCCATGCACTTTATGCTCAGACATGGCACTATTCAATTTGAGAAAAGATAGATATTAAAAGAGAAAATCAGATTGCTTAACTCTAAACAGGCTGCTTACACTTCCATTCAATACTTCCTTCCTCTCTGTAAGTAACTCATTAGAAGGATGGTCCAGCTTGGCTGAAACCTGACAGTTCCCAGCAGCGTCCTCACCTTAACGGTGGTACATTCATGTGCTAATGACCCACCTGTCCTTATTTTCAGAATAATCCAATCATTTCCATTGTTCTCTTCCTTTGCATTATTCCCTTATTAAGACAGGCCCTCCAACTGTTTATTTCCTTGCTTTTCTTTAAAATGTGTTTTGATCTTCTCCTTCTCTTTCCTTCATATTAATCACCATTTAATTTTTTGCTGGCTTGTTCTAGCTTGTCCATGTTATTATATTTTGAAAATTCATAGAAGAAAGCCATCCTTGTGATGTCTTTAGTGATCACTTTTACAACACAAGTGCCAGAGAAAGAAGAGAGGTTTTGGACACTATCTGGATACATAGATTTTGGTCTTGGTTTTCCACTGTGAGGCTGAGAACAAGTTACATTGTTTCACTTGTTCTCTTATGCCTCCTTGAAAATACAGGTGTATCTTAGATACAATAAACAAACACAGTAAAGTTGTAGAGTATAATATCAATGTACAAAAACCCATTGCATTCTTGTACTCCAACAATAAAATTCAGGAAAAAAAAATTATTTTGCAATTGCAATAAAAAAGCAATAAAATAATAGGAATAAACTTAACAAAGAATGTGAAGGACCTATACACTAAAAACTATAAGACATTATTTTTGAAAGTTGAAGAAGACATAAAAAAAATGAAAAGATATTCTGTGTTCATAGATAGGAAGAGTCAACATTGTTAAAATGACCATAGTACCCAAAGCAATATATAGATTTAATACAATCCTCATCAAAATCCCAATATGTAAAAAAAAATAGAACAAAAATATCAATCGATTGGTATGGAAGCACAAAAGACCCCAAATAGCCAAAGCAATCAATCCTAAGAAAAAAAGAACAAGGCTGGAGGTATCACACCCCTGACTTCAATTTATACTACAAGCAACAATAACCAAAACTATATGGCAACGCCAGAAAAACAGACAAAGACCAAGGAAATGGAACCGAGAACCCAGAAATAAACCCACAGATACAGGGGCTGATAATTTTTCAACAGAGGACAATTACAGATTGTTTTGAGTGCTGTGAAGAACAGAGATATAATAGAGAAGGACTAGTACAGGTCAGATTTAGATGGTCCGTATGTGTCAGAAAAAATGTAATCAAATGTATTTATGATAAAATGAAGACTAAATTGGATCAAGTTAAGCAGCCATTGTGTTTTTTCAAACATAGTGCCATGTACAAATCAGAGACTGTCATTCATGAATCCCTTTAGAGTTGTGTTCCTATGGAACTGATTTTAACTTACCGGTATCATTTTCTTCTCAAAGAAGAAAAACCCAAAACTTCTTTCTTTTTCTTTTCAAAATGTTAATGAAAAATAATTAGTAAAGAGACTGGGGTAAGAGGTAACCATACAGTTTTCTTTACTGGGAAAACACAGGTTTGTGATATTGGGCATCTGGGTTCAGGTTTGTTTTCTTCCTAAATGTGATCCTGGGAAATCTTATTTCCTGCATCTGTATAACAAAAGCATTTGAAAAGATGACCTCTATTACTCCTTGCTTCTAATGGATGTATGAGTCTGAATATAAACAAACAGTTGTTCTATTTAAATTGTTTTTCCTGTGAAGAAAGTTAATCCTATATCTAAAAAGCAATTAAACTGAAAGCAAGGACAAGGATTAAAACAAACTCAAGGACCATAAGG
>PVKE010046042.1:0-12396 GCA_004027555.1 Craseonycteris thonglongyai | reverse complement strand
CAGCCTTCCATAGTGGCTGTACCAGTTTACATTCCCACCAGCAGTGTATGAGGGTTCCTTTTTGTCCACAGCCTCTCCAGCACTTGTTATCCCTTGTCTTGTTGATTATAGCCATTCTAACAGGTGTAAGATGGTATTTCATTGTGGTTTTTATTTGCATCTCCCTAATTGCTAGTGAAGTGGAGCATTTTTTCATATACCTGTTGGCCATATATATGTCTTCGTGAGCGAAGTGTCTGTTAAGATCATCTGCCCATTTTTTAATTGGATTGCTTGTTTTTTTATTGTTGAGTTGTACGAGTTCTTTGTATGTTTTTGATATTAGCTCCTTATCAGAGGCATTGTTTGCAAATATTTTTTCACAGTTGGTTGGTTGCTTCTTTGCTTTGTTGATGGTTTCCTTTGCAGTGCAGAAGCTTTTTAGCTTGATAAGGTCCTATTCATTTATTTGTGCTTTTACTTCCCTTGCCATTGAGGTCAGATTCATAAAGTCTTCCCTGAACCCCAGGTCCATAAGTTTAGTGCCAATGTTTTCTTCTATGCAATTTATTGTTTTCTTTCTTATTTGGAGGTCTTTAATCCATTTTGAGTTAATTTTGGTATATGGTGAGAGATCACAGTTCACATTCAGCCTTTTGCATGTGGTTTTGCAATTTTCCCAGCACCATTTACTGAAGAGGCTTTCTTGTCCCCACTGTATATTTTTCGCTCCTTTATCAAAATAATCTGTCCATATATGTGGGTTTATTTCTGGGTTTTCAATTCTGTTCCATTGGTCTGTGTATCTGTTTTTCTGCCAGTACCAAGCTGTTTTGATTACTGAGGCTTTATAGTACCAATAAAAGTCAGGCAGTGAGATGCCACCAGCTTTATCCTTTTTTCTTAGGATAGCTTTGGCGATTCGTGGTCTTTTGTAGTTCCATACAATTTCGTAATTTTTAAAATCTATTTCTTGAAAGAATGACTGTGGGATTTTGATGGGAATGGCACTGAATCTGTATATTGGGGAGTATGGCCATTTTAACTATGTTGATTCTTCCAATCCATGAACAAGGAATGTCTTTTCATTTCTTTATGTCCTCTTTAATTTCTTTTAACAGTGTCTTATAGTTTTTGTTGTGTAAGTCCTTCACGTTCTTTGTTAGGTTTATTCCTAGGTATTTCATTTTTTTTGTTTGCAATGGCAAAGGGAATGGATCTTCTCATCTGCCTTTATGAAGTTTCACTGTTGGCATAGAACAGTGCAGTTGATTTTGGGACTTTGATTTTGTAACCTGCGACTTTACTGTATTAGTTTTTTGGGGTTTTTTTTGTCTGATTTTGGTGTCAGGGTAATATAGATTGAGTTGAAAGGCTTTTTCTTCTTGTCTGTTATTTAGAAGAGTATGTATGGATTTGGTATTATCTTATACATAAATCTTAGATAGAATTCACCAGTGAAGCTATCTGGGTCTGATGTTTTGTTTGTGGGTAGATTTTTAATAGGTCATCTAATCCAGTTCA
The DNA here is from genome assembly GCA_004027555.1 of Craseonycteris thonglongyai. NCBI lineage: Eukaryota > Metazoa > Chordata > Mammalia > Chiroptera > Craseonycteridae > Craseonycteris > Craseonycteris thonglongyai. The sequence goes on along the minus strand of PVKE010046042.1, from coordinate 10,893 downwards.
GTTGTTTTTATTCACACATGTGAAAATAGAGACCAGGAGGCTTGGAATGATGCTCTCTTCATTTCATGGCTTGTAAATTTATATCTGAGATTATATAGTCCAGGTCCTTAGGTTTTGTAGTTCAGTGCTTTTATTGGGGGTGGGGGTGTAGCAACTGCTCCTTCAGCTGAATTGGGTAATTGTGTAATTATGTACCAAAACAACAGATAAAGGACATTGGATGTTTGACAATATTTGTAATGTTTCAGAACAGGAGGTCCCTGGAACTGAGAGGTGAGTAGCATTTTAATCTGAGGAAGGAATATGGAGGATTTGGACAAGGAATTTTGCAGTGTAAACAAACCAAAAAAATTGTTTCATCTAAACTAAATGTCATCGGAAGTCAGGATGGCTTGGTGGGTTGAGCACTCACATTGCTATTCTGGGGTCCAAAGATTGAGTCCCAGCCCTACCCCATGCAAACCTATATGCTGAACAAGGGTGTGCTTCCACTCCAGTTTGGTTCCCATCAAGTAGAGCTTCCCATGTGGGAGGGCCCCAGTTCAGCTCCCACCAAGGGTTGTGCATCTCGTGTGGAAGACCCCCAGCTCATGGGGGCATGCCTTCCACGTGGGAGGCTCTCTGCCTGGTTTCCACCCTGTGCAGCCCTGCACCCACCTGTGGAATAAAACTATGTTGAAAACTGATGACATACAACTATGGAGACTGCTCTGGGCCCTCCCCTTTCTGTCTCTCTCTCTGTCAAAAACAATAAAATAGATCTTAAACTAAATGTCATGGAGACATATTATTAGAACACTTTTTTTTTTATCATTTAATTCTTGGTAATTCTCTTAGTTTATGACTCTATGATTTTATCCAGTGAGTGAGAAAGAGATCTAATTTTTTTTCTCTGAAGAGTTTTGTTTTTTTCTCTTTAGGTGCTAACTAAAACCAAGTGCTTCCAAATTGTTTGACTGACTAACTTTGAGAAAACATTTACAATGTTTTTGTTTTTTTTATCAGGAGAATAGTTTAGATTATTCTCTTCCTAGTTTGGAGAGGGAGGATTCTGGGTTGGCTACACTGTTCACTTCATCAAAAAGGCCTTGACATGGAGGAAAAAACCAGCGTACTTGTTCATGACCTGGATGTTTTTATACTTTTTCTTGATGTTGGCTTTGAGATAGATCTGTTTCTAGCAAATTCAGATGGAAATAATTAGGAAACTATTTTGGAAGATTGAGGAGTTCTATTAGCTAATAATGAGTTCTATTTAGCTAAAGGCATACAACACAAATAAATGCCTGCTATTTCTTGGGGAATTAATCTGTTCTCATTCTCCTCTTTAAGACTGTTAAGGAAATAGAACTCCTGGGATTAAAATGTCTTTATATAGGGAATATCACTTATGGGTTGGTAACATTGCACCATGACTATTAATGGTCATAATGTAATTTCAGTTATACCTGTTAAGGCTATTTTATGATAAAGATTTTAAAATATATGGAAGAAAGATATATACAAATGAGATTATTTTATTCTTAATCTATTTTAAGAAAAGTAAATGAGAGAAGTTCGAGGGGTTAATATTGAGATATTTAGGGCTTCTATCTATAAGGAGGGGCTAAAGTTTTAAATAGTAATTTAATAAGTAATTGAAAACCACAATGCAAAAGTCAATTCATAGAGTTAACATGTGTTCACCATATTGCAAAAAGGACAAAAACAAATACCATAATCAAGTTCTGGAAGGAGTATGTTATTTGAGATTCACAGGAATAAAGAAAGAGTTGCCAATTATTCTGCTTTAACTGAAATTACTTTAGTAATTTATTTTCCTAGGTATTTGTCCATTTATTTTACTATTATAGTGTTTATATTTCTCTTTACAATTGCAATTATTATAGTTGTAATCTGGGAAAAACCTATTAAAATATGTCTTTAATTTACATGTCTATAAATCTGTTACTAGACCCATTCAAAAGTGGTTTGTTCATTTATATATTTTGAACTCATTAACAGTATAGAAATGATTTTCCTTTTATTATACCGTATTTTCCGGTGTATAAGACGACCGGGCGTATAAGACGAACCCCTAATTTTACAGTTAAAACATAGGTTTAGGCCTATATTCGCTGTATAAGACCACAGCTAGTTTAGTAGGCAAAGATTTTAAATAGTAAAAGCACCTCAAATTATAAAGGCAGACTGTTAGACTTAGGTAAGAGCATTTAATTCACCACATTAACCTAGGGTTTCAGTTGTTAATTTCTGAACTGCATTTATGTGTTCTGGCTTTCAGTGGAGATAGTTGATATCTTTATCCATATAATTGCTGTGTGTGAATGTGTTTGTTAGTTGGTTTTGAATTCTTATTTAGATATGATTAGTGATTGGCGTCAGTTTTCCTCCCAGCCCTCTCAAAATGGTAGACAAAATTTCTGGGGGATACCTAAGGGGAAGAGGAAGATTTGGTGGGAAATTTTTTTCTATATGAGCCAGGGAGATGCTCATATAGAGCATCATGGTGGACCTTGAGCCCACTCTTCTTGAATCAGGCTCTTGGAACTAGAGCCAATTAACAGAAAGCTTCTGTAACAATCACTACATTTCTGCAAGTCTAGCCAGCCCTAGGATGGAGAATTATCCTCATCTACACTGAATCTGGAGAGGACAGCTGTCAACTGTAGCCAAGAATGGATGGATTGGAATCTGTCATACCTCCAACTCACTGACAAGTTTTGCCCTGCTCATTTCTTTAATTTAGAAATAAGGAGACCCTGCACCTAACAAGGTTGAATAGTTTGGATTCTAATTCTTTTTTTCACTTTATACAAACACAGTACATGTATACATGAGAAAAATATCTATAACCACTGTAAAAGCTGAGAGGGAAAAGAAGCTCTTACGAAAGCACTGGGATTTACCTACAGCAATTATTTTTCTGAAGTTTTCTGAAGCGAAGGGGCCAAAACTTTATGAAATTAAGTAAGGCAGGGATGCTTTCTGATGATATAAAGCAATATAATGTATTTAATCACAACCTTGCACTTTTTAGTACGTTCTGCCTCTGGCATACTGTTACCTCTAGGAATATACTAGAATATAGAAACTTATTTGGGACTTGGATTCAGAGTGGATTTCTAGGGTAGCTGTGTGTAGAGAAGATCTCAATTTGGGGGTGGGGAGTCCTGGAGGAACTGTTTAGCTATAGTATATTTGTGCCTAGTCGAGACTTTTGCCAGAAGTAAGCTTAGTGGATCTTTTAGGCATCTTTTAAAAGATGTCTGGTGCCTACCAGGAGCCGGGTAAACTAGGGCTGGCTATTCCATTAGTGACATTCAATATTTTTCTTATAGCTCATGAAGGAAAACCACCTGGTTTCTGTCCATTTATCTTAGATAAATAATTACCCCGATATAATAAGAAATGAATACTATATTTAAAAAATCAAAAATGAATACTATATTTAAAAAATCAAGTGCACTGGCTCTTGATAATTGAGGAAATCTAGAAAAAAATGCAGTTTCTTCTTATACATTGAAAATTTTCATCTGCTGTATCATGAATGTGCTAACTACTATTGAAATTGCACCTGTGTCTCATGATTTTCTTGAAACTTTCTACTTACAACATTCTATTACAAAGTCACACACATTCCATCTTTAATTATGTATATTCTCTCTATATATAGTTCATGGGGGAACTGTTTATGAAGAGTTATAGTTGGAAGACAGAGACAACTTTTCCTAATTGAACTTGTATACTTTTCTTACACTTAAAAGTGATTCTAAAGGAGGTATCAGGAACCTTTCTAATTCAAGTGTGGTCTGTGGACCAGCAGCATTGACATCCTTTAGAATCTTGTTAGAAATGCAGAATCTCAGTCTTCACCTCAGACTTGCTGAATCCAAAAGTCTGGAGATGTGGCTTAACAACCCCTTCTTTAACAAGGCCTCCAGGTGAATCTGATTCATGCTGCAGTATGGGAATCTCTGCTGTAGGGGACAGGTAGCTTTCTTTGCTCCTTTCCTTCTGCCAACACTAATGTTCTTCCAGGAGTATTGCCGCTATGACTTGGCAGCTGAAAACTTGAGTCTGTAATTGTTTAGAAAGTTCATATGATGAATATTCTTTTACCTTACATATTTATGTGTCTATAACAATTCACCAGTGTTGAGGGGGTTCAGAATGATAAAATACAGACATTTGCATGAAGTTAGGAGTCCTTCAATGAGAAAAAAAAAATGAGAGGGAATACTATATAGTAATGTGCCAGCTGATGATTACAGTGATTTTTGTTTTCCAGGAGTAATTCACATTTTACCCTGTGCCTGATGAGGATGTTTTGACTCTGGCCACAATTTCTTTTAGTTGATTTATACCATACAGGTGCTTTTACATCCTGAAAAAAAAAAAATTCAGGAAATTACAGTAACTGTTAGAATAAAAACAACAAAAAACTTTCTTGAGGGAAAAGATTTTTTTTTTTTTGAGAAGTGGACGAGTATTTCAGATGTTCAAGTGGAAGAAAACTGGGCAGAAAAAGAAGTGTTGAAGAAAGCAATTTGGTCAAAGTGCTTTTTATTTTATGGCAAAAATGACAGCAGTGCAGACACTCTTGCACCTTTTTAAAGATTTATTTTATTTTTGACAGAGAGACAGAGACAGAGACAGAGACAGAGAGAAGAGGGAGGGCCCAGAGTAGTCTCCATAGTTGTATGTCATCAGTTTTCAACATGGTTTCATTCCACATGGGTGGGAGGGGAGCCGTGCGGGGCGGAAATCAGGCCGGGGGCCTCCTGTATGAGAGGTATGTCCTGTTGAGCTGGGGGCCAAACCGGATGCCTCCCAACTGGGAAGCTTGCCCTGGTGAGAAACCACCTGGGGGGCCACACCCCAGTTCAGCATGTGGGTCTGCACGGGTCGGGGCCAGAATTAGATCCCCAGACCCCGGGGCTGCAAAGTGAATGCTCAACCCACCAAGCCACCGTGGCACCCTCTATTCTTGCATTTCTAATACCCAAATTATAAAACATAAAAACCCTAGGCATTATAATTCTTTCCTCTTATTTATTATCTCCATAATGGTAGTTTCCTTATTCATCAGTTAGATTCCAGGAGAATTTATTTTTACAGTCTAGAGCAGGATCCTTGTCAATTTCCAAAAAAAAAATCTATTTTTTGTTTTGTAAGAGTTTTCTTCTTTGAAAAAAGATTTTTGCCCTAAATTCCAGCCAGTGAGCCATATGAATTGCTAGAATAAATCCTTGCTTTCTTGTTTTAGTCTTTACCCCCTCTCCCAAACTATTTATGTAGTGTTTCCTCTTAAATGAATTTTGAAATGTTATATACTATTAAACAATTTCAAACAGCTTAAAAATACAGGATTTTAATACTGATAATTAATCTAAATTTTCCAGTATTTTCCTTTCCTTCAGAGATATTTCCATGCATGCTGTATCCAGAAAAAGCAAAATTTAGACTCTTATAATTTAAGGGAACACACAAGTACTTAAACAAATTATCGAGGAGGTTCAACTACTCTTCCAAGTTTTCACTTTCTTGGCACACTGTTAGTGAGATAAGACAAAATGTTTCAAGTAGTTTCAATAACTGTAAGTTGCTATTGCCATAACAGAAGTTTCTGAGTGGTCTTTTGTGTGGCCTTGACAGCTCAATGAAATAACAGAGGCTCCACAGATTTCACTGATATTGGAAAACAATAAAACCAATACATCCTACAGATGGAATATTAAATTAAATTTCCATCATGTTCTTATAGGTGGTTGTTCATGTGCTGGTTAAGAATCCCTTGGCATTTCTTTGAAACAATACTTGATAACTCTGCTCTCTAGACTAACATTAAGTTTTCCTTTTCTTTTCCCCCACTATGGCCAAACTTACAGCACAGTGCTTTTTAATTTGCCTACCTGGTCACAATAGTACTTGTAGATATTTTTCAACTTCTGAAGTAAGAAAAGTTATTTTTATGAAACTATATGCAGAACTTAACATTAATAGAGAGATTTTTAAATCTCAATGCTAATCAGCAGACAGACTCAGGAAATTTAAATACTATTTTAGATGATGCTTTTCCAAACTGGCCTAAATAAATCAATACTGGATTATTGTGTTGTGTAAGCAGAGAAATCACACAGTTGAATCTATCGTTTTAACTTACACCTTAAGGTTGAATAAGTTTCTCCAGTTAACTTGTCTCCCTTGCTTCCAGTGTCTTCTCTTTTTCACCATGGTTATTATCCAAATATATTGCTTAATTTTTTCTGCTTTGAAAGTGTTGTAGGGTCCCCATTGCTGGCACACAAGGTCATAGTAATCTTATCACAGAATGTAAATTTCCCTGCAAGTTAGTCCTAATGTTCCAGCATCATTTTCTGCTTCTACTCATTTCTTCTATGTTCTAGCCATATGGGACTTCTTGTTGGTCTCTGAACATTCCATGTCCTGGAACATTCATACATTTGTTTCATGCCTTGTGACCTTTGAATAAAGTTAATACCCCATAATGCCATGTAATTAACAGAGGGCAAGCCTAATTCTCATAAATGCTAAGATCGCTGATCTTCAATGCCCTTTCCAGAAACAGGAGATATCTCTGCAACCTGGGAGAGTACCGGTATATGTATCCACAAATCTCTCAAACATATCAGAATGGCTATTATCAAAAGACCAAAAAAAAAAAAAAAAGCATTGGTAAGAATGTGGAGAAAAAGTAATCCTTATACACTGTTGATGGGAATGCAAATTGGTGTAGCCACTACTGAAACACAGTATGAAGATTCCTCAAAAAAATTAAACATAGAGCTAACACATGGCCCACTAATTATACTTCTAGTTATTTATCAAAGAAAATATAAATACAATTCACAAAGACATATGCACTCCTATTTTCGTTTTATCATTATTTATAATAGCCAGGACATGGAAGCAACCTAAATGTTCATAGATATATTAAAAGATAAAGAATATGTGGAATTAAAACACACACAAACACAGCACTCAATGGAAATATTACTCAGCATTAAAAAGAATGCATTTTTGCCATTTGCAACAATGTGGATGGAACTGGAGAGTATTATAGTAAGTGAAATAAGTCAAAGAAAACCAAATACCACTTTATTTCAATTACACATGGAATCTTAAAATTGAAACAAATGAACAAAACTAATGGTGGGCATGGTGGGGGGATTGGGCAAAATAGGTAAAGAGGACTAAGGGGCACAAACATCCAATTATAAAAAGTAAGTCATGAGGAAGTATTGAACAGCATAGAGAATATAGGCAATAATATTGTAATAACTGATGACAGACAGTAAATAGACTTATCATCGTGATCATTTTATAATTTATATAAATATCAAATCACTATGTTGTATTCCTGAAACTAGCATAATATTGTAAGTCACTTAAAATTCAATTTAAAAAAGGTGACGAGTTGCCCATCAGAATAGAACATGAAATAAGGGAGTTGTGATTGGAAAGCACCTGCTAATTTTACTCTGCTAAAAGTGATAAAAATGGTCTTAATACTTCTCTCTGTCCCCTTTCATCTCAGAATGGTGACTCGTGGCCCCAGTGGCCCAGCTGTGGGTAGCAGACAACCTCTCTGCTTATTACAGAGTAAATGACACAAGATTTAGTGCTTTACACCTTTTGGATACTTTAAGAATCCTATCTTCAGATGGAGGATGGAGGCAAGACAGATAATATATGAACATTGTTTGCTGCCATGTTTAATAGAAAGTTAAGAAAAACTAAATCTTTAGTAGACAATTTTTTGCAGTTATTTTCTTATCAAAAAGAATTACAAAATAGCAATGGCCAAAGAGAATAAGCATTCCAGTTTTGTAGAACCAATAATACACTCTATTCCCTTCATATGGAATTAGGAATACCTTATTTTCTGCCTGATCGCTTTCCCCTTTCTAGTTTTCTGATTCTTCCTCCCCACCAAAGAGAATGCCTCTCTGCTGAACTGTGCTTCAATCATTCTTTTGTGTATACTTCTATTATAGGAGTTTCATATTATGTGTACCACTGTTACTTTTTCACCTGTCTTTCTCACTAGCATATGTCTCATCCGCCATGGTATCTCCAGCACCTAGTATATTGAGTTAAGTCCAAAGAAGGAAATTACCAAATATAATGATTTATATATTTTTTGGTTTTGGGACAAAACAGTATTTAGAAATTGTCTGAAAATATAAATAAAGGTATTTGTAAATGTGTATAGTGTGCCTTGAAATCTTAGCAAATAATATATGATTAGAGTTCTTTAGTTATCTTTAAATGCATTAATAATTGAAGCATTGTTATAGGAACCACTTTGAACAGGGGAATGAATTAGCTTATTTGCTGTTGAAATTTTTATTCATGATATTTGTAAGAGAAGCAAAAACTCATATATGTGTGTGTGTGTGTGTGTATAGATATATATATATATATGTAGATAATATATATATCTATATACATCTATGTATATCTACATACATCTTCAAGGAGAGAGTTGCCGTACTTTCCCAACTCATCAGCCATTTCCCTGTCATAAACAACTTTCATTTAGTCTTTAGTGCTGTTTTGTTACAGTGACAAAAGCGTTGAATTGGAAGTTTGTTGAAGAATTTTATTACCTTTTAAAATCTGTTGTTGAATTGGGGCTTAATTTTTGTTGATAGATGTTAACAGTAATATGAAGCGTCTAGAAATAGGCATCCATCTGTCTATTCTCCTAAAGATTCTCATCAGTCACACACACAGAGAAAATTGGTAAAGGTGGAAGAAAGTAACAGAACACTCATTAGGGCTGGCTGGGTTAATAGCATTTGACCCAAATTTCATTGCTAACTTTTTGAGTATTTACTGATTTTTCTTAACTGGAATAGTACTTAGGCTCTCTTAATAAAATGATACAGAAAGATACATGTCATATGTCTGAAATTCAGAATATATTGCAAAGAGCAGATGGTATGTGCATTCTCCATCAGTTATTATTTCTAGGAACTTCCATTTTTGATAACAATAGTTGTTTGTGACAGCTGAGTGTCCCCAACCTTCATTCATTCAGCAAACACTGACTGAACACCCATTGTGTGTTTAGTCCTGTTCTTGGCATTGTTGAATGCATCTGTTCTATGAATCTGAGAGAATAATATATACCATCATCAATCACCACAGTAATATTAATTTTGTCTCATGTACTGCTGCTGTTATTAGCTCATTACTTCATGTGGTATGTTTGGTTGGGGAGAAGTTACAATAAGACATTTAATTAATATTCAGACTCTTGTTTTGAATTTAATTTTAAACTAACAAAGTCTTTAGTGTGTATTATTTCTGAATTAGATAGGACTTTGTCTTAGGAATATGGCCAAAACTAACTTTTGCCTTCCTCTAGGTTACCCTGTTCTTAAGCTAAACTAACTTTTGCCTTCTTCTAGGTTACCCTGTTCTTAAGCTGACTTTCTTTATTAGGTAGAAAGAAAAGAGCTCCCATCAATCCTAGGCTTATATTGTTTTTTTTTTGTTGTTGTTTTTCTTTATTGGTTGCAGATGATCTTTTTTCTTTATGTAAGTTTCACCAAACACCCTGATTGGCTTTGCCTGGGCCATGTAAAACCCTGGGCCAAGATGTTCTGATTGGTAAATGTACCGGTAGGTCTTGGGCCCATCCCTGAGGAGAGAAAGATAAGGTGAAAGTATTGACAGCCTTTAGAGAATCATGGAGTCAGGGAAATGAGTGTGTTTAATGGGGGAAAACAGAGTGCTGTTTCCTGAAGAAGGAAGAAATGATGCTGGCAGGCAAAAAGAACAGATGTCTACCACTGATATATGTACCAGTATAACTTAATTATTTTTGTGACTTATCTGAAGAAACATTCTAACTATAGTAAAAGTAGCCTAGCATATTATACCACTTTGCAAAATAAATTTGACCAAAAGTGTGAAGTCAGGAAATTCTAAGTTATATCAGAAATTGCCTTTATTCAAAAGATCAAGTACTTTTTCTTCTTTGTTGAATGACTAGACATTTCAGAAAGAATATTCCTCTATGTCTCGTTGATAAATGTGTTTTGGGGTAAGTTTTAATTTTGATATAATTTCAAAATTACAAATAACTTGCAGGAATAGTACAAAGAATTCTTGTTTAGCCATAACCATTTTACCAAGGTTCATTAATTATTTATATCAGATTGAAGGTTCTAGCAGGGGAGCGCAGCTACTGGTATACCCTTGACTGAAGAACGGTCCTCTCCTTTATCTGGGAAGGTCGTCCTCTTCGACCGAGCGCGCAGCTTCTGGAGGGACGCACATGGAGCGGTGAGGGAGGAAGGGGACACCCGCCTAGCCAGCCAGATCAGCCGAATCAACCCTGGCGATCAATGGGGTGACAGATGTCGCAGCCAGATCACCCTCACATCCATTTATATCAAGATTAAAGTATACCATTATTCTCATTTTTCTGAACCTTTTGAGAGGAAATTGGAAACACCACACTCCTTTACATTAAATGTGTCATTGCCTGTTTTCTAAGAATAAAGACATTTTCCTGAATAACTTCAGTATAGTTAACAAAATCAGGAAATTTAACACTGATATAGTACTATTATCTGAATTAGTGTCTATACATATTCAGATTTTGTCAGTTATCCCCAAGTTATGGCTATTTATCTTTTCATAATTCATGCTCCAATCCAGGTTTACACATTTGCAGTGAGTTTTCTTGTTTCTTTAGTCTCCTTTAATCTTGGAGATTCTCTGATTTTTCTTTGTGTTTTTTGATGTTGCAGATTTTTTTTTTTTTTTTTTTTTTTTTTTTTTTTTTTTTTTTTTTTTTTTTTTTTTTTTTTTTTTTTTTTTTTTTTTTTTTTTTTTTTTTTTTTTTTTTTT
>PVKE010046041.1:0-12398 GCA_004027555.1 Craseonycteris thonglongyai | reverse complement strand
ATTTTATCTTCAGTGCATATTTATTTTTATTTTACTTTTGACAGATAGAGACAGAGACAGAGACAGAGACAGCTAGAGAACCGAACTGTGGGAACTCCCCAGTTCAGCATGTGGGTCCGCCTGGGCCGGAGCCGGGATTCGATCCTCGGTCCTCGGGGCCTCAAAGCGAGCGCTCAACCCGCTGAGCCGTCCCGGCTTTTCCCACTACTTTTAAACTACCATGTTTTATGAGTACAAAATAAATATTTTTTTACATTTTAATAGCTCTCAGGATGGACCGTATGATTGCTGGTGTCATAATCACTGTACTGTAGACATCCTAGCCTGCACATGCATGAGTGGCAAAGCCCAGGATCAGAAACTTAGCAGATGGAAGTCACTGGCATGGAATAAAGTCCCTGGACACATAGTGGAGTATATTTAACGTTAGGAACCAAGTGTGTATGTGAAATGGTGGGCAAGAGCTGAATCATAGGTGTTCAGTTCAGTAACATCCTTAAGCAGGAATCAAGTACACTAGCTCTTTATAATTGGCTTTAGGGTTTTTTTCCATGAACTTTTTTAAGGAAGGTTATATTACAAATGCTTTTGATGGCACAGGATAATGTGTGGAGAAAAGAAAGCTACTTGTACCACCCATTCTGAGTTATAAACAGAAGAGATAGGTTATGAATGTGAAGAAATTTAGGCATATTTTATCCAGTTTGTTTGGCTAATTTTTTAAATATATGCACAAGAAGGAAGGCATATGAGCATCTGTGTGTAAGTCTAAAAGTTCTTGGAGTTGGTAAAACAAAAGCATTTTGAATAGTAAAGTATTGTCTTAAAGATTCATTAGTGCATGTTTTCTTACTGGTTCATACAATACCTTCAATCACAGCATCTCAATCTGTGGAATGCGATAGTGACAAAGCAGTGCCTTTTAATATATTTAAGTAATTATTTAAGTAATGATGAACTTAGACTATTTGGAATGGCAAGGTAAAAATTAATGATAGTATGGAAGGTGTAACTGAGGGAGAGTGTCGATTTTGTTGTGCCCACCGGTGTTGGTGTAGGGGTGGGGCTGCAACCACATCTGGGACAACTTGGAGATGGGCAGCTGCCATTTATATTTTCAGGACCTTAGTTAGAAAATTCAGTTTCTGTTTAATCTACTTTGAAAAAGAAGTCATCGCCTGTTTTGGAAACTACTTGTAATTTCAACTTACTGTATAACTTCAAATTCTACTTCAGTATTTCTCTTTAGTGTATAATCAGCATGTAACAAATTATAGTTGAATTCTGTATTCAAAAGGAAAATATGCATGTTTAAATATTTCTCTTATTTGAAGTCTTACATTTTTATATTTAATTTACAACTTTGTAATTCAGTTATTTTTGTCTTTCTTTGTACACAGACATGCAATATGCTTCACAAAGTGAGTTTCCAAATGGAAAAGAAGTTTCTTCAAGAAGTCAAAATTACCCTAAAAATGTAACTAAAACAAAACTAAAACAGAAATGTTCCATGAAACCACAAAATGGTTTTAACAAGAAACGTAAAAAAAATGTATTTAATCCTAAGAGAGTTACTGAAGACTCTGAATATGATTCAGGTTCTGATGTCGGTAGTTCACTAGATGAGGACTATAGTAGTGGTGAAGAAGTGATGGAGGATGGCTATAAAGGTAAAATTCTTCACTTCCTTCAAGATGCTTCAGTTGCTGAACTTACTTTGATTCCTCAGTGTTCTCAGAAAAAGGCTCAGAAGATAACAGAACTCCGGCCCTTTAATAGTTGGGAAGCTCTGGTAAGGCTACATTCTTCCCCCCCACCCCCACCCCCCTGTATGTGTGTGTGTGTGTAATTCACAGTACTGTTTATAGTCAAGGTGTCTTCAGCCCAGGGAAGCATCGATGGGTGGCCTTATCCTGTGTAGAGTCAAACATTACTTTCATTGTAAGCCAATAGTATTTCAAATAGTGTCATATGACCTAATTTTGAATGAATTAAGGGGTGATTTTTCTGAAAAAACCCAAGCTGATTGGCTGGGCACACTGTCACTCATTCTTTTGCATAGAAACTTGGTTCATTTCACTGCAGAAGAAGAAATTAGAGCTTACATTTAGGAAGGACTTGTTTGCTAGCCTGTTCTGATCTGTTACTTCTGAGACACCATGCAGAAAGCAAGAATGTGGCAGAAATTTTACTACAACTACTTGGAGAGCAATAGCAACGTCCAGGGAAGCTCCATGATTCAAAATGCCAGCCTAAGTGTTTTATGCTTCACTTCAAAAAAAGCAATTGTTTTGGTTTTTTTTTCTTTTAAAAGTGACAGCTCAATCTCTTAACATGTTTTTCTTGGTAAAACAACGCGGCCATTTTATGGAGTATAGCAGGCTACAGCGTTTTTAATTGGAAAGATAGAAAAGTGTGGAAGCCTAGGATTTGAGCGTTAGGTGAAGGGAAGGCGTAAATACTGGTAAGTACACTGCATGATCATTTTCTGGAATTTGATTTCCTATAAACAAGGTTTATCCACAATATCTGTATTTTTAGTTTTATAAATGTCAGCAGCAAACCTTATTCGTACAGAGAAATATAAGAACTCTGTCTTTTAAATTTTGCTTCAACTTTTCTGAGAATGTGGGCTTTTACAGCATGACTTGTATATAGGCCCTTCTGTGAAAGCAATGTGAATAATTTTTCACTGCTTTAGAAAATGAATTGACTCTTGATGCTTTATAAATTTTTAGCAAGTTTTATTCCATAACTAAGGGAATAAAGTTGCTTTTGTGATTAATTTTATACTTATGACAAACTTATATGAGCATAAATTTCCTTGATAAAGTGTTAAAGTTGTGGTATGGGAGGGCCCTAAACAATGATTATAAAGCATGTTTTGAAAAATTAAAGTTTTGAAAAATATAGAAACAAAATTACTAGTATTTCCTAGCTTTAAAAAAAAAAAAGGCCATTTGGTTTGCCTGAGGTCTTTGCTTATCCAGAGAACATCTGTCAAAACAGTCCTTTTCAAAACTTGTTCAGGTTTGCCTGAGTGATTTATTTGTTTAAGTATTTGCTGAAGGGCTTTCTTGTTCTCTTTTCTTCCTTTTCTTCTTTCTTTTAATCTTTAATGGTCTCCTGTGTTATTGCAGAGCCGGGTTGCTCAGGCTTGTTGGGATTCTTATTTAATAAAGAATGCAGTTATCTGCCCTAATGTGTGTAGTCACTGTGACTGCTTGCCCAAATATCTCATAGTAACAGTAAATTAAACCAGAGTTGTATGTGCCAGATGCTTTTAAAAATATTCAGCAACTTGTAGAAAGTATATTTCCCCTAATTAATTGGCATAGTTTAGTCTTAACATGAATTTGTAGATTATGCATTACCTAGTTAAACCTGTCCCCTTTCTAAAAGTTGAACACAAAGACTTTATCTTTTGCTAGCCATGCATGTAAATATTATTTTATGTAACATTAAAAAGTAAACGTGCTACTTGTTTTACTGTCCTGAAAAAAATAGATAAATAAAGAGGTTTGGGGAATGAACAGTTAAATTAGCAAGTCAATGTATATAAGCTTTTAAAATTTTAATTAGCTTAAAACTTTAAGCTTATCAAAAGGAAAGTAAAATATTTTGGTAAAAAGCTATATAATTTACTACTTCCCTATTAATGAGAAAGGTTTGATAATGTAAGGAAGTTCTAAATGAAACAAAAGAAAGAAACCATTTACTTCTGTTTTAATAGCTACTGTTTTGAGGAATTCCTAGGAGGATTAGTTGAAGTTTTAATTTTGTCAGTCATTCTTCAATGAAAATTACAAGGCATTATATAGTAACAACAGTGTACAAATGATGAGTAAATTCTTAACATTGTTGAGGCTTATTTGATCTTAAGGATTTGGAATTTGGTATAAATTTAAAATTCATTAATATTTCGTTTAAAAATGTATGTTGAGCCAACAAATCAATACATGCATACATGCATGCATTTTAATTATGATTTTTGTTAAATCTAAAGTCTATAGCTTGGTAGGTTAAATGCAATCATTAATATTTCATTTTTGTATTATAAAATAGTTTGAATATGAAAATTATATTATCACTGCCCTTTAAAACAAAATTTGAAAAGTTGTATATTATTCTTAGGACTTTTTCCTCAGAGAATTACAGTTTTTCAAACTTAAAATGTCCTCAAATATTCTAGTCACCCTCAGTTTACATGTGGAAAAATTGGTTATTTAACAAAATGCATGCATTATATGAAGTTGTTTATGTTTGTAGCTTACACCTTTTTTTTTCTTTGAATTAAAATTTAAATACTGTTAAGTGTTTTCTATGATTTTTTCATTTTATTTTTCAGCTCATTAGCAGTAGAGTAGAGTGCGTGCTTATTTTAAGGAACCACATCATTATAACATATGTGGACTTCGGAAATACATGAAACCAAAAATGTCATTAGTTTTCAAATATGTACTGTTAATGTGATAAAACTAGGGTTTTTGTTGCCAAATTTCACACATTTGATGCACCTAAGTTCACCAGCTACTTAACCAAATTTTTATTTAGCTTTGTGCAAAGTAGGGTGGGAATGCTATTATATCTATGACAATCTTATTATACATTGCTTCTTTTTATACTTTAATCAGAACAGCAATGTATACTGATCAAATTGAGTAAAACTCATTCATGAAAAGCTCAATTTAAAAAGTTTTATACCCATCTACATACTTCCTTACCATTTAGATCAGTATAGATACAGTTTTCCTTGATTGTTAACCAAGCAAACCAGGTTGAGCTATTTTTTTTAATTTCATTTATACCGTTCTCATCTACTAGTAACTTAGACCTCAGGTTTCTTTTTTGCTTTGTTTTCACAGTGGTTATTGTAAAAATCTGTCTAAATTTGTCACTTACTGTATTTAACGCCCACTGCTTCCTTTTTAATAGGGTGGCATCAATAAATTTGTGTCTGAAATTACAGTATTAGGGATTTGTTGTAATTTTTATAAGTTGTACTTTGTCCTCAAGACTTTTACTTGTTAAGTAGGGAATTAAGTGTGCTTTTAAACAATTTCCACCCTCGTATAGAAATTCAAAAATATTTGTGCCGTAAGGGTGACACACTGTGGCAAGAGGTATGTACTTCAGTTTGTGGTTATCTTTAAAGGAAAAAGGTTCTTAGTGTGATATACTTGAGTTTTTAATCGCAGCAATCAAGGCCATATTGATGTTCTTTTTTGTGTAATTATCTAGCATGTAGCAATTACTTGTTTTTTCTCCCTGGAAAAATAGCTTTATCATTTTTTAAAAATAATGATTGGTTTTCTTTGTCTAAAATTGAGACAGTATTTGCAAGCACAAAGAAGAAAATATAGTCAAAATTCTACCAAACATACCTACCATTTAATATATTTCATATTATGTAAAAAGGATTATGTATTCTATGCATATCAATAATTTTAGATTTAGTAGTGGATCCTGTATTTACAGAGTACTTTGTATTTCTTAAATCTTTTTTGGTTTTAGCTAAGTAATTTATAGGATTGTTAAATGCCTTTTGCCTTCAGGAAACAGTAACGGAGGAGAGTGTTCTTACACTTAAGTGCTGATCCCTGTAACCACCCACACACACCCCTAATGAAGATATTGTACAATTTAATATTAGGGTACTTTTTTTTAGTGTTTTGATTTTTATTATTTATGCATTATTTAGATTAACTAAATTTTACAGTTCATCTTTGATTTTTGTTTTTTGTTTTAAGATTTATTTATTTATTTTTATTGTTTTTGACAGAGAGAGAGAGAGAGAGATACAGAGAGAACTGATCTGGGGGAACTCCCCAGTTCAGCACATGGGTCCGCATGGGCCAGGGCTGGGATTCGATCCTGGGTCCCCGGCGCTACAAAGTGAGCACTTAACCCATTGAGCCATCCCGGCTTCCCCAACACTAAATAATTTTATAGGCTTCTTCTGCCTCCATAGCAGTATCTATTTCCCCCACCAACTTTCTGCACTGCATATAACTGCTTTCACTTCTGTCTCATTCTTACCACTGTCATAATCACTAGGTAATAGAAACATAATGCTGTTTTTTATTTTTCAGTTGCAGGCCTTACCTATTTGTATAGCATTATAGACATAACATTATAGTAGGGTTAGCTGTCTTCTCACTGCCTGTATTGCTTCACATTCCATTTCCTATTCCCCAACACTACCAATATAAGTTGAAATATGGTAATTTTGGAGATGATTTTTTAGTGTCTACACTGTTATGACTATGTGAATGCCTTTCATAGCTGAGCCATATAGTATACTACATGACTGTTTCCTTGATCAGCATTTTGTTTTCTCTAGTTATTAGTTGTCATGATTTCTCTGTTTGCTTAGTTGTTTGTACACTTAATACTTCAATTCTGAGCTCTTCCCTAGTTGTCCTAAATTTCCCCTCAGTTTTTAGATGCTTCAGGTATTCTGTCAGTTTTATATCCTTTTTTTTTATTGTAAAATTTATTGGGGTGACATTAGTTGAAAACATTTACATTGTTTCCAGGTATACAATTCTACATTACATTGCCTGGCACTTAAAAAAGGGTAGCTGCAGATATCCCCAATATTTTGCATTGGAAGTGTTGTATATACTATTAGTGAAATGTTAAGAAACCATTTGTTTACTGCCTATCTCCCAATAACAGTTCTAGCCACATTGACTCAAACTTTTTAGATCAAAGCATTTTTCTCTATTTTTTTAAGCCTCCTTTGGTCTTTTAGACAGATTTATGGCTAGGTACATTACCTACAATGTATTGACACTACATTTTTCAGCCTCTCTTGTGGTGATTTGACGAAGTCCTGTACAGTGGGATGTAATCAAAATATCTATTAAGATTTTTGGGGAAATGTTCTTAAAGGATTTCTTCCTGTTGGTCAAGATGTCGTTATGGTGGGAACCCACATATTGTGAATATTGAAACATTAAAGTAGAATTCTTGATTTTGACCCACTGTACTATCTCTAAATTGCTTCCTTGGGTCTTCATTTACATATGAGAGATATAAACATGTTTTATTTAAACCCCTGATGTTTTGGGTTTACTGTCAGTCATAACAACTAATCCTAACACATTCATCATTCATTGAAACTTCTTGAAAATCAGTCTACTGAACGTTTTACATTCACAGTGTTTTACTACTAAGTTAGATCTAAATTATAAACTAGCAGCACTAATTTGGATCATCTCTAATGTTAATTGGCTTGTATGGGAAGATGGGCAGGAGGAGTGGGAAGCCCCAGGGAGTTGAATTTTGAAATTGGACTTCAAAAATCAACCAAAATGACAAGTTCAGTTACAAATCGTAGTAACCATATAACTTTGCAACATTGTCAAATGAGAGTTGCCTTTTGTACTTCCCTTCATTGCCTATTCAAGAATGTCTGACATTAAAATCAGAACAGTATAATGAACTCCCATGTGCTCATCATGAGCTTCAGTTACTATCTTACGCCTGGTCTTATTTCACCTGTACCCTCATCCGCTTCCTTCTGTCTCATATTATTTTAATCTGTAAATTCCTCATCCATCTTTATCTTTTCCTTTTTAATATCTTTGGTGGTTCTTCTGGACCAGTATTTTCTTTAATGTTTTAGTTAGAAGGTTGAAAGTACTGTTACACATGTGTAGTGATGTGTTCTTTCATCAGGAGATAGTAATACCTGGCTGTGTCTTTTTTGTAATGTTAGCTTCTCTCTTCTCTAGGTTATGACCTAATGATTGATCATCTGTTGGTCAAAACAGTTCTTATTTGTAGTCTTATTGCTATGAAAAGACTTCCTACATTCTAGATTATGTTATTCTCCTTGAGAAAAAAAACCCATGACATTTTGTTCTATCTTTTGTATTACAAGTTGTTAAGACTTAAAATTATTGCATGCCTTTTCCCATAATCATAAGCCACATGAGGGCAAGAGACTGTGTCTATATACCAGGTACCTTCACCAGCCAGGGTACTACTTGCTAAAAATAAGAACATAATAAATAGTAATGGGTTACAGATTTGAAGTTTGTTGTTGTTGGGTATTTTTTTTGTATGTTTGTTTTTAACTTTTACGTTCTTATGAGTTTTTTTGTTTTGTTTTTAACTTAGGGAGATACTAGGTATAATGTAAACAAGGGCATTAACTTTGGAATCTGTTATCCTACTTTATGACCTTGGAAATTGAGACTTAGTTTACTCATCTAGAATTGGTTGGACTGATGTTGCTGTGAAGATTTAATGAATTAGTAAATAAAAGACATCTAATAATTTTTAGCACATAAAAAGCACTAAATACATGTTCCTCATTTCCTGGTTTTTGGTTCTTTTACACACATCTACATTACAAACACACACACACCACAATAGACATGAGATTGTGTTTTTTTGTTGTTGTTCTAATGGAATCTCCTTAAAATCTTCAAGGCACTGATTCTCATATAACCTGTTTACATATAAATCTTTTCCTCTGGAAAGCACATAGTGGGAGGTCACATTGTATCCTTGTGAAATTATAGTCTGCAAATAACTTCATATATCACAGTGCCATTTTGTGAAGTAGTTTTTTTATTTTTTACTCCCATAGTACATTAATAACATGATTTCACAATAGATAGAGATTTTATTTCTTACCAACTCATTTTAGGTTAGAGATGAAAAGTATATATTATTGTAATCCTCACATTATGAAATTATCTTAGTATATCCTCTCAGTGTTAAATTTCTATTGCTTGAGATTTTCTGAATTTAGCAATACTGTGTGGCTTTATCCTAACAGATGGTTTTACTTTATTTTATTCTGTTCTGGATTATCGACTTTTTCTTTCTGCCCAACAAGCTTTCAAAACAGCTATTGGGCTTTCTAATACGTTGCACTAAAAATATTTTTTTGCGGTGTTCTTCAGGATATATATTTTCATCTACCTGTGTGGAAAAATTCTAATTCTGTTATAGCTTTTACATTTTGAAATACCCTCTTTTAGAAAAATAAATTGAAATACATTTTGGATCAAATTTTTTGAGTTTTCACACAAAACCATTTATACAGATGTTGTATTGAAATTAATTTTTAAAAAGAGCTTTATCAACTTACTGAATTGATCATAGTTAACTTTTGATTCATGCAGTATCTTTCCAAGTAATACTGTCAGTTTAGGAGTAAAATATCCAGTGACAAATAATTGGAGTTTTGAAAACTTGAGAATTATACTTTGATGACAGATAAGGGAAATTATGTTTTAGGAAGATTAATCTCATTAGTAATGTGTCATAGTCATGGGAAGTGAGGAAAACAGGCACAAGAGATCAGGTATGCGATTATTACATTTGGTACTCTTGGTGATAAAGATGAATCAGATTTTGATAAGAAACATTAACAATTACTTTTTAAGTTACTCCTGTAAGAGAACATATACCAGGGTCAAAGTAACAAGCTTGGGAATGTGCATTTGGGGGAGAAAGATATTTTATTTCAATGAGATAAATTTAAGGTGATTGTATTATCAAAGGGAAACATGGGAATTTAAATGTAAACATGAAGAATGAGGTTCTCTTAGCACTTGATTAAGATCATTAATAAAAATTTTAATTAATGAACTTTTTTCTCATAAAGAAATTGAGACTGGCTTTCTATTTGCTAGATCTGAACTGTTAAGTTACTCTATTTTATCTTGTAGTTCACAAAGATGTCCAAAACTAATGGCTTATCAGAAGATTTGATATGGCACTGTAAAACACTGATCCAAGAGAGGGATGTAGTTATAAGGCTTATGAACAAATGTGAAGACATTTCAAATAAATTAACAAAACAAGTTACCATGCTCACTGGGAATGGAGGTGGATGGAACATAGAACAACCTTCCATTTTGAACCAAAGGTAATATTTGTTGTACATACTTTCTCATTGTTCTAACTAAGATGTATACATTTTCTGAACTTATTTCTGTATTGTGTGCCTAGGGAACTTAAATGTGAAAGTGGTAGGAAAACTAATATTACAAGGGAAACCCAGGGTTTTCTGTAATGGCACTTAAGAGGTATATGAATTGTTTTTCATTGATTCTTGTCCTTTCAATCAGGGTATTTTACTCCTATCATAAATTATAAAACCATATAAAAGGTTTTATATAACCTTTGTTTTCCTTGTCTTATGACAGACAATTTCATATATAATCATAGACACTGAAAAGGTGGTTCTAGCTACCCCTTTCCATAATTTGGTATTTCAGAAGTCAGCTGCTTAATTGCATCAATGTGAAATTTCTGTCTTCACTCAATTTTTTATGATCATACATGAAAATATTAAAATATTCTGTATTAGTGATAAAATGTTTTAAGTGCTTTCAAAAGCCCATATTTTTAAATCTCTTTTTAGGGTAGGAACACATAAAAAATGAACAGGACACTTTCATTGAAGAGATTATATAAGGAAAGATTTTTTAAGAGCATTTTTAAAAAGTATGTTCTCTAAAACTGTTACTTTTAGTAAATAACTTGTCATATTCTTAGACACAAAATTCTTTTTACTAAAACATTTGTCCAATGCTACATATTAAAACAGCGTTTTTTACTTATGAACACTCCTATTTTGCATAGTGCTGGTATATTGGGATGGGGGAGATGTTTTTTAATTTCCTTTGAAAGTTTATTTTTAAGTGGTTTGGGGCTCAGAGGTGCTCAGAATACTACCATTTAATATATATATATGAAATTGTTTATGGGAGTAGTACTTACAGTGGCAAAAACATGAAACCATTTAAGTTCTAAAAATCAGAAGAGTTAGAATGAATTATGGCATATCCGTATTATATAGTTTATACAGCCTTAAGAGTGAGTTACATCTGTTCAAAATATTTCTGATAGGTATTTAATAAGATTAGCACTAAGGTCTCGTTAAAATTATTTACCTTGGTGATTTTTACTTGTTCTAGTAGTTTTCTAAGTTCATGATCAAAGCATATTTGCTGATCAGTGGTGTGGTTACTGGACTTTAATAGTAAGCTACAATGTTTTCTGTGCCCTTCTAGGGTGCTATGGGATGGTGTAGGGAAACGTGATGCAGTTCCCACAAAGAAGCTCTTTTCTCTGTTGCATAGAAAGAACTATGACCATGTCAGCAAATTCATCTCCTAAAAGTGTAGTTGGAGCTGCTCCTTGTTCTACAGCATTGGATATGGGGAGTTCTTCACTCTACAAGACTTACCCAGTTGAGTCTACTTTATCATAATTTGGATTTTAAAAAATTAAATAAATTCTTCATTGCATCACTTAAAAAATTTCTCTCTCAAAGCCACATTTACGAAGTCCTGTTACTTGTAAATAGTATGATCAGGTAATAAACTATCCTTTCCATTAGAATGAGGACTTTTTAATGAAATATTTAATAGATGAGAAAAGTAATTTTTTTAAGTGCTTACTAGATATAGTCCAAAGTACACTTCTAAAAACCTGTATAGATAGGTTTTTTAGAGTTAGTTGCACTTTTAGGGGGTGAAATTTGTTGTCTTGGATTTTTGTTTTTGCCAGGGTAAAGAGTTGGTTGGACAAACAATTTTACCCATTATACTAGCCAGGCATCATGGCTGCTTAGTAGATAGACTTTTAAAATACCTGGGGAAAAGATTTTATCACAGAGGAAAATGTTAAACTATACTGACAAATGAGTGGTCATGCTTTTTCTTTTTCTTTTTTTTTTTTCCTTTAAGATTTATTTTATTGTTTGAGAGAAAGTGAGAGAGAGAGAGAGAAGGGAGGATGGCCCAGAGCAGTCTCCATAGTTGTACATCATTAGTTGTGACATGGTTTCATTCCACACAGGTGGATATAGGGCCATGCAGGGCAGGAACCAAACCCGGGGTCTTCCACATGGGAGGTGAGAACCACCAAGTCATCCTGGTGATTACCAGTTGTACCACAGTTCAGCATATAGGGTTGTATAGGCAAGGACCTGGAATCAAACCACGGACCTCACGATTGCAAGGCAAGCGCTCAACCACTGAGCTATCCCAGCATCCCTGCTTTTCCTTAAGACAGAACAAATTCTTTGTATCAAAGTGTACTTTGAAGAAAAATTAAGTAAACTGTTTATTTTTCTATTACAAATTTATATCAATTATAACAGAAGGAAAATTGCCTTTTAGATTAATAGAAGTATCATAACTCCTTGTTAAAAATAAGATCTTTGCAGGAAAAAATAAAATTTTGAATGTATCTCAAAACCATTACATTCACAGTTATTATTTTAAAATGTCAAAACTCAAATTGCCTAAAGTTAAGATATAATGCAATGAGGGAAAAGGAAAAAAAAAAACACCTCAATATTCTTCTATTTTATTTCTACTGTAGATGTAGCCATCTCTCAAGCTTTAGTAGTTTATCTA
>PVKE010046040.1:0-12399 GCA_004027555.1 Craseonycteris thonglongyai | reverse complement strand
AAAAAAAAAATCCCACAGATATTCTTTCAAGAAATAGATTTTTAAAAATTATCAGATTCATATGGACACACAAAAAGATCTGAATCGACAAAGCAAGCCTCCAAAAAAATAAAATAAGCTGGAGGCATCATGCTCCCTGACTTCAGTCTATACTACAAAGTGTCAATAATCAAAACAGCTTGATATTGGCAGGCAACCAGACATACAGACCAATGGAACAGAATTGAAAACACAGAAATAAACACACAAATATGTGGACAAGAAAGGAGCAAACAATATACAATGGGGAAAAGAAAGCCTCTTCAGTAAATAGTGCTGGGAAAATTGGAAAACCACATGCAAAAGAATAATTCTGGACTGTGAACTCACACCATATACCAAAATTAACTCAAAGTGAATTAAGGACCTCCACATAAGATCCGACACAATAAAGTGCATAGAAGAAGGCATTGACACTGAACTTATAGACCTTGGGCTCAGAGATCACTATGAACTTCACTACAAAGGCAAGGGAAGTAAAAGCAAAAATAAATGAATGAGACTATATGAAACTAAAAAGCTTCTACACAGCAAAGGACACCATCAACAAAGTAAAAAGGAAACCAACCAAATGGGAGAAAATATTAGCAAATAATGTCTCTGATAAGGGGCTAATATCTAAAATATATAAAGAACTCATGCAACTCAATAACAAAAAAACAAAGGATCCAATTAAACAATGGGCAAAGAATCTAAACAGACACTTCTCTCCTGAAAACATACAAACAGCCAACAGATACATGAAAAAATGCTCAACATCACTAGCAATTAGGGAAATGCAAAGTAAAACCGCAATCCACCTCACACCTGCTAGAATGGCTTTAATCAACAAGACAAGGAATAACAAGTGCTAGACAGGCTGTGAACAAAAAGGAACCCTCATAAATTGCTTCTGGGAATGTAAATTGGTATAACCACTTTGGAAAGCAGTGTAGAGATTCCTCAAAAAACTAGGAATGGAATTGCCATATGATCCAGCAACCCCTCTTCTGGGTGTCTACCCAAAAGACCTGAAAACCTTAACCCGCAAAGATATATGTACCCCAATGTTCATCGCAGCACAGTTCACGGTGGCCAAGTTGTGTAATCAAGCAAAGTGTCCTCTGATAGACAACAGGATAAAGTAGCTGTGGTACATTTATACAATGGAATACTACTCAGCAATAAGAAACATGAAATACAGCAATTTGTGATAATATGGATGGCTCTTGAATGCTTCTTATAAAGTGAAATACGTCAGGCTGAAAGAAACAGGAAACATACGATCTCACTTATAAGTGGAATATAAAACTGAAAGTAACAAAGAAACAAGAACTCATGGACACAGTCAACAGTTTAGTGGTTACCTGAGGGTAAGGGGGCAGGTGGGTGAGAGAGCTGGAGTGGGGGAGTAAGGAGGAGGAATCAAATATATGGTGATGGAAAGTGAGCTGATTCTGGGTGGTGAGCACATAATGCAATGTATAAACAATGCAATGTAGAATTGTACACCTGGAAACAATGTAATTGATATCAATCAATGCTACCCTAATAAATTTAGCAATGAAAAAGAATGACTTCTACATGTAAATGGGACCTTTGAGCAACCCCACAGGTTCATCACTTGGAGAAATTCAAGACCAAGATAGGGCCAAAACAGCTATGGCTCCTAAACACTGGATACCATGCTGTGATTAGCATTTGCTCACTATACATGGCCCAGATAAACAATGGTGAAACCTCTATGTGGGCCATTTGTCAAAAGACATACTCCCCCTTTCAGGATCTCTAATGTCTGGAATTTAATGTGATTAATCTCTAGTCAAGAGCAGAAATTCACCAGCCAGTAAGCCCTGACTTTAACTGACTAAAAAGCATCTTTTGCAGAGGCCAGTATTAGGTGTATGTGATAAGACAGGTATGATGAAGGTTTACGCACACACTCATTGAATGGTTTTTTGTGTCCTCCATTCCCTTCCAACTATGACATTCTGCATGAAGGTCATAGAAGAAGACAATGTTGAAAAGGTTTTTGTTAGTATTTGATACCCCTGCTTAAGTCTAAGATATATAAGACAGGAGAGCAAGGTTGTAAGATTCTCTTACTTGCAATGGCTTGGAATCAGGCAAATGGATCCAGTTCAAAATGTGCAAACCCCTGAAAAGGCAGAAAGAGAAATAATAGCTTCTAGAAGGTCATCTGCCCATAGCTTTTCCTCAGGGCCTACTTGGTATGGGTTTAAGAGTACCAAACCAAGCAACTTCCTGTGTCAGTGCTTCTCAAAATGTGCAGCCCCAACAAACGGTATCAGCATTGCCTGGATACTTACTATAAAGGCAAATTATTGCCGCCCCCCCCCCCAAGGCCTACTGGAGGAAAAACTCTTGGTGGGGGCAGCAATCTACGCTATAACTAGCTCCCTGCATCATTATGATGCATACTCAACTTGAGACCCCTGACTGGGAAATTAAATTAGGGCTTCTGCCTTTTATTCTCTCTTCTTTCTAGCTTCCCTCTTATCCTTTACCCACCATCTCAAATCCCATTGACTAGAGCTCAAATGGAAAATAACTGGGGCAAGCAAAACAAAACAGAATACAACAAAACAAAACACAGGGGGTTCTTTGAATTATCAGAAAATTAAGTAATGACTCACAAATCAACTGAAAAAGTATAATTTTCAACCAAAAAAAACCAGGTTATAGTTGTGTGCTTGTCCACACTACAGTGTAGTAGTATGGACAAGTCACCTACCAGCCACGTACCAGCTATGTGACACTGAGCAAGTTACTTTACCTCTCTGCATGTATTTCCTCATCTGTGACATGAAGGAAAAAATACACCACCTTGTGGGGTCATCATAAGATTATGTATTTAAATAGATATAAAGTTTTGAAACAGTGCCTGACATGTAAGCACAGCTGAATCATTGATGTGAAGATCTAAGAACATCAGCATTTAAAATCAAGCACCATCATTAAGTTTACCTGATTTCAATTACTCTGCAAACCTTTGCTGAGAAATAAAGGATTATGAAAAGGCTGAATTACAATGGTAATAATAATAATAATAATAATGTATCAAGATATAATTAGGTATCCAAGATTCTTCTTAAGAATAAATGCCACTAACACTCTCCTATGTCCCCAAGATTCTCTCCATGGAGAAGGGACACGCCCTCCACAGAAGGTACAAAAGGGGAAATGGAAATCTGCAGGGTAGGGTTGGGAGAGGAAAACTGGGTAACCCAAGTCTGGCGGGTGGCCCATGAAGTTCAGTGCATGGCTGACTGCTGGTTTGTAAAAGTTTTACTCAAGAAGCCCAGAGGGGAGGGGCCAAGGAAGAAACAGGAGGTGGCTGGGGATTAAAGAAGACCTCAGAGAGGCGGCTGTGCTCCAGGAGTCTTCAGAGGGGAGCCACTGCTCCTTTGTCTGGACAATGCAGACTGTGGGACTGTAATCTGAGGAAGAACAAGACAGGAGTGGGGCCACACAATCAAAGAGCTCAGGCCCTACTAGATCAGTTCCCTTCAGCGTCATTTTACTGTGGTGCTCCCTTGGGCCCCACCAACAGAATCAGATGAGGGAAAAGAGAAAATGGAGACAGATTTTTGGAGACTAGTTTCTAATCAATTGTTCTGAAAAGTACCTGAGTGTGACTCTGAATATGCTCTTGACATCCTAAATTTTCTTAAAAGTGCAAGAGTGTATTCTCAATGGATCTCTTTTCAGTTTGACCTATTCCTCTTCATTCTTCTTGCATTGTCCATTCAGTCAGGATTTGAGCTTTGGAACACAATCCCATTTTAGACAAAGTCATCAGCAAACAATTTTTGGTTTCTTCTCTATAAAGGTATGTGTTGCAGAAATATTTTATTTTGTGCTTTCTTGGACCTCATTCCGCTTAAAATAGAGTTTCTCCCAAACCGTTTTCAAAGACATCTTAATTGCAAGGAGAGTAAATCACTGAATTTGCAATAAAGAATCTTGTAGAAAAGCTGTGGACATAAATTCTGGCTTAACAGGAGAGTTTGGGGCAAACCATGTGTATGTCCTCTGGCTGGCAAACATGTCATTAATATTGCATTCGGGATTCTTCTGTATCAGATTTTCTTTGTGTATATATGGAACTATACCTTTTTATCCAAACTACTTCAATAAATAGAAAGAAAATTAGCTTCCATTTCTGAAATCCTTACTAAATATATATTTTAATAGCCTGTCTAATCTCATTCATTTTGTTATTGTTCAGGTAGATACATTAGTGTCTGGAGAAACATTATTTAAAAATCAATGTGAGACATTAAAACTATTGATAAATTTGTCACTATATGTCACAGTTTAAACCATTTGCTTACAAATTTTAAGTCAAAAACTTAATTTCCTCCTCATTTCCATACATTGATGAGTGGATCAATTAAACTCATACTACTTTAATTCTGTAATATCATGAGACCTCTTGAGCCTAATAAAAAAAATTAGGGCATCATTGACTTGATACAGTAGTTCCCTCAAAGGTGGAAATATCTCATGTGTCTGTGGTATACCATCCATATTATACTCAAACTGAAAATGCCCTCCCATTATTGAATCTTTGATCTGCCTCCTTCCCCCACTGTCATTTACCTGACAAGGCAGCTGCATTGTACTGCCTAAATTTCTCCATAATCCATTGATTTCTGTTCTTACCAGATAGACTACTATATTCTTCCTGAAATTATTGTTCTCCCTACATCTCCCTTCACTTTTTATTCTATAACCCACACTTTAGCCCATGATACTGATAAAAATGAATAAAAACATGATCATTTTCTTCCCCTTCCTAAGACCCTCCAATAGCCCTGGAAACAATCCAAGCTTCAAAGCCTTTGTGATAAGGTCTTTCTCTTTCTGGATATTGTTCGCCTTTACATTATCATCTTTTGCCACTTCTTGCCTCATATTTTAAAAATCAAACAAACTTCCTCTAGGCCCTTAACTCGTTAATGCCCTCTCTATCTGCCTTCCCCTTTAGTTGACTAACATTTAATCACCTTCAGCTTAGCCATGACCCCAAGAAAACATCCTTTAATCCTAGATAGAGCAGTACCAGTCCCCAGCCATGGACAATACCTTGACTTACCCTGTCCCACCACTTTTACACTCTATTTTGTGTTTCCCCATTTTAACTGTTTGTGTTTCCAGACATTCCATAAATTCTGTATAAATTGTGTTCATATTATTCTTATTTACTGTTATATCCCTGCCACTAATTCTCTGTGAGGGCCTTGTAGAATATGTAAGATATGAGAAGAGCTAGACAAGTGCACTGCATTTATTACTGGCATTGTTCATAATTTTGTTCATATTACTAATTTTTGAGATTAACATGTCACCTTCTGACTTTAGAACAGTCTCATTTCATCAAGCCTTCAGTGTGCTCAAGCAGAAAAGGAGCACCTAACTAAAGTGAGCAGATATCTTTATTTTTCCATGACAATTCTGTTTGTATCCCACAGAACTGTTAATAGCATCACCTTGATTCTCAAATGGGCCCTGGATTAGATGATACATTTAAAGGACACCATACACTTAGTTCAGGTGCATTCTTCAAACATTTAGATAAGTGTCAACTTTCCCACAAAGCGGTGATTTGAAAAAATTAATTGAAGCATTAATATCTTTTGAATTAATTCATTTTCTAAGGTAGACCAGCCTTATGAAAGGCGATTTACACTTGTCATTCAGTATACCATGGCTATCTTACTCTAACTATAATGCATATATCAAACTCTTTCAAATGTCATGGATATTTCTAATAACATAGAATAAAATAGAGAAATAAGCATAAAGTCTAAATCTACTGACCAAATCTACTGAACAAAATTTTCTTAGAGGACTCGGGTCTTCTTATTTAGCTTTGATCTAGGGTTCTTTGTTTTACGTATGTGAGTTTTGTTGTTGTTGCTATTGTTTTGGGGAGATTTTTTATTTGTTTCAGCTCCCCTGACACCACCACCTTTGTCCTAGCAATCTATCTTAACCTCAACTCCACCCACATGGGCTGAAGTTGAGGTAAAATCTTTTAAAACAATTATCAAGATTGGCTGCCTACTGTGATCAAATTAATTAGATAATAGCTAAATTCTACATTTCACTTGGTGCACAATGTTTTACTTTTTTCTTTCTCCCTTTCTTTCTCCAGTATTCACAGGGAAATAATGCCATAGTTCTCTAGGGGTAAATTTGAGTTGCTCTCCAAGGACCTGGCATATATTGGTAAGCTCAGGCAGAGGGTAAATAGGTATCTCTGGCAGCAAGAGAGGTGAAGAGGAGAAGACAGTAACCTCTTTTTAAAATATTTTTTTTAAACCAATATTACTATTAGTGATTATTTCTAAAGAATGTTCATAAAGAAATCTTAGAAATATTGAAAAAGTATGAAAAGCAGTCTCTTTTAATATCCACACCCAATATGATATTCTAGAATTAGGTAATAGTGAATAATTGTATATTTTAAATTTCACATTAAACAGAATAATTGCCAGTTTTGTTTAATATTACTTCATAACAGTGTTTTATTATAGAACATTGGCATCAGATTTCATCAGAGACTTATACCAAAAAAAAAAAAATCAGAAAGGGGGTATATAACAGATATCATCTTATATAATTTTGATATGCAGCCCATTTTCTCATTTTAAGAACTACTGTTAGAAACCATACTTAAGAACAACATAGTATCCCATGGGTGATAAACATAATTTAACCAAAATCCTATTGCTAGACATTTGGGTTGTTAAATGTATGAGGCCTCCAGATTTAAGCATTTTTAAAGCTACTGATTTACTGTACTCCAGAAGATTGCCGTAAGTTAAGGAGTGTGAGAATACTGATCTCATTACTTTCTCTTTACGTTTAAAATATGAAAAATAGTTGTCAATCCAATAGATGAATAATGGTTTTTAACTATGTATTTCCATTTATTTTGCTTTGTTTTCTAGTAGGTTGTATAACCTATAATTGTTAATTGGCCATTTATTTTCTAATCCTCACAGTGTATTGAACAATTAATTCATCCTTGTCTGATTAATTTATAAGATCTCTGTATTTGTTGAACATATTAACAATTTATATTTTTTTACATTTTTGTAACTTGAATTGCTACTTTTTTACCTTTTAATTTGTCAGCTTGTTTTGATGTGAGAAAATATAGATTACTTGTAATCAGATATGACACTACTGTCTTCATTATTTCTTTGGGATAAACATCCTTTTTTTCCTTGTCAATCATTTGAAAATACTTTTTATTCCCTTATTTCTTCTATAGATTAATTTTATAATACATCTGAAATCTATTTTCATGTATAACTTAAAGTAAAAGAACTTGTTTATTTTTTCCAAATGGTTTATCAACATTTCCAGTGGCACTTTAACAAATAATTTATTTTGGCTCAGTGGGTTAGGCGCTCACTTTGCAGCCCCGGGGACTGAGGATCGAATCCCGGCCCTGGCCCGTGTGGACCCATGTGCTGAACTGGGGAGTGCCCCCAGTTCAGTTCTCACCGGGGCGAGACCCCGGCCCAATCCCTGCCCTGTGCAGCCCCGCCCACTTGTAGAAGGAAACTATGTGGGAAAACCAATGATGTGCAACTATGGAGACTGTTCTGGGCCCTCCCCCTTCTCTCTGTCTCTGACTGTATCTCTCTCTCTCTCTCTCTTTCTCTCTCTCTGTCAAAAACAATAAATAAATGCTTAAAAAAAAGTACCCCCAGTTCAGTTCTCTCTCTGTCTCTGTCTCTGTATCTCTCTCTCTCTCTCTGTCAAAAAATTAATAAATAAGTAAATAAAACCTAAAAAAAACAAAACAAAATAATTTATTTTGACCCCTAATTTAGAAATCCACAAATATCATAATATGATGTTTTCATAGAATAATAGTTTTTTTCATTATTCTCTCTTTTTTCCATTGCACATGCATGCTAACTTTTAAGACTAAATAATGCACCTCTTCCTTCATGTGTTTTGTTACTCAAAATTGTCTCAGAATCTTTTTTGAAGTTTCAAATATATTTTTATTCCATTTCAATTGGAATTGCATTAAATAAATAAGAAATGTAGGGGAAGCTGGGATGGCTCAGTGGGTTAAGCGCTCACTTTGCAGCTCTGGGGACCAGGGATCGAATCCTGGCCCCAGCCCATGTGGACCCACATGCTGAATTGGGGAGTGCCCCAAGTTCAGTTCTCTCTCTGTCTCTGTATCTGTCTCTCTCTCTCTTGGTCTCTGTCTCTCTCTCTCTGTCAAAAACAATAAAAATAAATAAATAAATAAATAAATAAATAAATAAAAGAAATGTAGAGAAATTACATATTTCAGTATCTGATGACCTATGAAAGAAAAAAATTGTTTTCATTTAATCAAATCACATTTTATGCCACTAAGTAGAATTTTTAAGTTTTTTTCACACAGATGCTAAATAACTTAATTAATTTTACTAATATGTAGTCTACATTTTATCTACTATTGATTTTAGTTTATTCAATACAATTTTGAACTGAAGAATAGAAAGTCAATTGATTTTTGTTTGTTATTTTATAACTTACTACCTCTAAAAATCATCATTAAGTCTGATACTGTTCAGTTGATTTACTTATGTTTTATAAATTATAAAGTATATTATCTATAAATAACAATTATCTCCTCCTTCCCAAACATATAATTCTTATAATTTGCTTGTTTTTTTGCAGTGACTAGATCTTTTATAAAAATCATGAGTAGGGGATGCCAGAATAGCTCAACAGGTTGAGTACTTGCTTTGAAAGTGTGAGGTCCAGGGATAAAATCTAGGCCCTAGCTGGTGCAAATTCACATACTAAACTGCAGCACAACTGGTAATCACCAGGATGGTGGTGAAGATTCTCGCCTCTTATGCAGAAGGCCCCTAGTTTAGTTCCTGACCTGTGCAGCCCCACATCCACCTGTGTGAAATAAACCTATGTCACAACTAATGAGGTACAACTATGGAGACTGCTCTGGGCTCTCCCTCCTTTCTTTCTCTCTCTCTCTCATCTTCACTCAAACAATAAAATAAATCTTTAAAAAATTATAAGTAATACTGGTAATTGGAGGCTTACATGGGAAGTCCGCCCCAGCAAGAGCCAAACTAGGAACATACACCAGTTCAGCATATGGGTTTGCATAGGCCAGGGTTGGGACTCAATCCTCGGACCCCAGGGCTACAAAGCAAGTGCTCAACCTGCTGAGCTATCGCAGCATCCCAAAGATAAAAATTATAATGGACTTCTTTTCAGACACCATGCAAGCAAGAAGAGAGTGTATGTAGTTAAGTATATGAAGTGACAAAAGGAAAAACCACAACCTGGTATTCTGTATCAAGTTATATTATATTTTATAAGTAATGAAAAATAAGATTTACTCAGACAAACAAGAATGAAGGGAATTTGTTGTTGGTGAAGCTGCTTTGCAAAAAATGCTAAAAGCAGTTCTGCACAGAGAAAAAAAAATGAGATAGGTCAAAACTTAGACATACATATAAAAAAAGAAAAGTTTTATATAAGGAATAAATGAATACAAAATAAATGTTTTTTTTTATTGTTAATTGATCAAATAGATAACAGTTTGTTCCAAATTATAATAGTAACAATATGTTCAATGATTATAACTTAGGGATAACTGAAATGTGTGTCAGCCATGTAATCAGAAAGAGATGGCTCTAGTCAAAAAGACAAAGTAGGTAAATGCTGTGCAGGACTCCTCCCACAACCACATCAAAATTACAACAAAACTACAGAACAACCATCACTGAGAATCACCTGAAAGGCCTGTTCCCACACTTTCGTGTAACAGTTAAAAATTAAGAGAGCTATCTCAACTGTGGAAGTTCCCCCTGAGGAGTAAAGGGTCTTAGACCCATACCAGTCTCCCCAGCCCAGGGTTCCAGTGCTGGAAAAATAAGTGCCCATAACTTCTGTCCGTGAAAACCAATAGAGATTGTCTCCAACTGAGTAAGATGAAGGATGGTTGGAGTCCCAGATGTTCCGCTTAAAGGACACATACATGGACTTACTCAGTGACAGGCTCACTCATTCCAAGTTCTATTACCAGGGCAGAAGCTTAAAAGGATCCAGGAATGTACTGGGAGTAATTGCTTTGTCTGGCTTCAGAGCAAGGGCTGGAGAGATAGCTTTGTCCCAGACAGAAGTGCTGAAATAAGCCATTATTCCTGTGTTGAACTCTCCATATCTTCAGCCTTCATGAGCAGACAAGTGCCATATCTGAGTGCTTGCCTGCTCATGAACCTAGCTAACACCATTAGCCTGGTGCTGGTGATTTCCATAGATCCCTTTCTACCCAACTGCTGGGCCCACCCAAGCTTCTTCCAGTGGCTTTTTCACATGAATGGCCTGTTTGACTCATGCTGTGAACTTTTCTATAACCTCTCAATGGTTCACAAGCCCCAAACACGCAGTATCTGGCCTCTGTGTGTTCCATACCCCTTGCTAAGCAGCCCCAAACCCAGAATTAGCAACAGCTAAACTCGGTTCACAGCTTAGCCCCTCCCAGGCACCTCCAAACCCAAGACAAGTGGGAATCATCACAGATGCACGTTGTAACTCATACCAAATGGCCCCAAAGCAAGGCACAAGCAGCAGCTGACTTTAGCCTACATTGAAGGCCCTCCCAAGAGGCCCCAGGACCAACACACTCAGTGGCAGCTTCAGACAAAACCAAAACACTACCCAACCACCTCCTCAAATGAAACACTCTAAGAGTAGACTGGGTAAGAACTGGAGCCCCACTAAAGTGAATCCTGTTCCATAAAGCCAACCCCTATTCCATAAAGCACAACAGGTCATCTACTGTCATCATGACAAGTCCTCCCAGCCAATCAGCCTAGGTTAATTTCTCCCACTGGCATGCAAACAACAACCAAGGCTCAACTATAACAGGCAGACACACACAACCCACACAAGAGACATACCTGCAGTACCCAGCTCAGGTGACTAGAGAGACTGGGCCACTGACCCACATTAGAAACCTACTACATAAGAGCACTCTACCAAGACTGGGAAATGCAACAGTTCTACCTGATATATAACAACAAACAGAGAAAGTCAGCCAAAATGAGGAGATAAAAACAAACAAACAAACAAACATATCTCAAGCAAAAGAACAAGAAAACTACAGAAAGATAAAAAAGACTAATTGAAATGAGGACAAACCATCTACCAGATGCAGAGGTCAAAAGTGGTTATAAGTATGTTCAACAATATCAGTGAGAACTTCAACAAAGAGATTGAAAACATAAAAATGGAAATAGAAAATATAAGAAGTAACCAAGAATACAATGACTGAAATGAAGAATACATTAGGGGGAATCAACAGTAGATTAAATGGAGCAGAGGATCAAATCAGAGATTTGGAAGTTAAGATAGCAGAAAACAGCCTATCAGAACAGCAAAAAGAAAAAGAATACAAAAAACTGAGGATAGTGTAATGGGCCTCCAGGACAACATAAAGCATACCGATATTTGTATTATTGGGAAACCAGAAGGAGGAGAGAGAGAGCAAGGAATTGAAAATCTATTTGAAGAAATAATTATGGAAAATATATTTAACCTGGTAAAGGAAATAAACATATAATCCCAGGAAGAATAAAGAGTCTCAAACAAGATTAACTCAAAGAGGCCTACACCAAGACACTTCATAATCAAAATGTCAATGGTTAAAGACAAAGAACCTTAAATGCAGCAAGAAAAAAGCAGGTATTTACCTACAAAGGAACTCCCATAAGACTGTAATCCAATGTTTCAACCAAAATTTTGCCGGCTCAAAGTGACTGGCACAGAATATTCAAAGTGATGAAAAGTGAGGGCCTACAACCACAAAGCTATAATTTAGAATTAAAGGACAAAAAAAAAAAGCTTTTTAGACAAGAAAAAGCTTAAGTAGTTCATCATCACTAAACCAGTATTATAAGAAGTGTTTAAAAGACTTTTAAAACGAAGAAAAAGATCAAATTGTGAATGATAAAATGGCAATGACCACACACCTTTCAATAATTATTTTAAATGTAAATGGGTTATACGCTCCAATAAAAAAATAAAAATAAATAAAAAAGGACAGAGTGGCTGAATGGATAAGAAAACAAAACCTATACAGAGACCCTCTTCAGATCAAAAGACACATACAGACTGATAGTAAAGGGCTAAAAAAACACATTTTATGAAAGTGGAAATGGAAACAACAACAACAAAAAGCTTAGGTAGTATTACTTATACCAGACAAAAGAGACTTTAAATCAAAATAGGCCATAATGAGAAAAAAATGACCCAGCAAATCCACTTCTGGTTATTTATCAAAAAAAAAAAAAAAAAAAA
>PVKE010046039.1:0-12399 GCA_004027555.1 Craseonycteris thonglongyai | reverse complement strand
AGAGAGAAATTATCTTTTTGTCTTCAGTGCATAGTTATTTCTATTTTACTTTTGACAGATAGAGACAGAGACAGAGACAGAGACAGTTAGAGAACCGAACTGTGGGAACTCCCCAGTTCAGCATGTGGGTCCTGCCTGGGCCGGAGCCGGGATTCGATCCTCGGTCCTCATGGCCTCAAAGCGAGCGCTCAACCCGCTGAGCCGTCCCGGCTTTCCCCAATATGTCATTTTTTAAAAATTGACTGCAATGTGTTTTTTTATTTTTCAGCATTTGAATGTGAGTAAAAAAATCAAGTTGGCATTGAAGAATGTCAAATAAGGTGCATTCACATTTTTATTTTACTTTTCATTTTGAAATAATTTTGATTCACAGAAATTTGCAAAGATAGTAAAAAAAAGATCCTATGTACTCTCCACCCAGTTCCCCCATGGTTACACCTTACATTACCTATAGTACAATGTTAAAACCAAGAAATTGACATAAATATAACGTGCGTGAGTAGTTCTATGTTATTGTATCACGTGTATATTTGAGTAAGAACCAGGCCAATTAAAATATAGAGCTAGTCCATCACAAAGATCTCTCTTGTGCTACCCTTATGTCTACTTTCCTCCCACTCAACATCCATAACCCCTAGCAACCAACCACTAATTTGCTCTCCATCTCTAGAATATTGTAATTTCAAGAGTATTATAAATACAGAATCATACACTGTGTGGTCTTTTGATGGTTTTTTTGTTTTGTTTTGTTTTGTTTTTTCCTTCACTCAACAAAACGCCCTGGAGATCCATTCAAGTTGTTCTATGTAACAATACTCGTATGTTGTTCCTTTATGTTGGTGTGTAGTAGTCCACAGTAAAGTTTTACAGTTTGTTTAACCAATCACCTACTGTAGGACATTTAAGTTGTTTTCATTTTTGGCTCCCACAAATGAAGCTGTTATGAACATTTGTGCACAAGTTTTTATGTGAATATAAGTTCTCATTTCTCAGTGATAAATGCTCAAGAGTGTGATTATTGAGTCATATAGTTAGTGTATGTTTAGTTTTTAAAGAAATTGCCCAACAGTTCTCCAGATTGACTGTACTATTTCACATTCTCACCAGCAACTTATGAGAGATCCAGTATCTTTTCATTCACCAGTATTTGGTATCGTCACTATTTTCCATTTTAGCTGTTCTAATAATGAGAATAGTGATATCTTACTTCGTCTTAGTATTTTTCAATTGCTTCATGGCTAATGATATTGAACATCTTTTCATGTGCTTATTTGTCATCCATACATCTGCTTTAGAAAAATATCTCATCACGTATTTTGCCCATTTGGGTTAGCTGTTTTTTAATACTAAAGGGTTCTCCCATTTCTTTATATACTACCGGTACAAGTCATTTGTCAGATACATGATGTGCAAATATTTTCTCCCAGTCTGTAGTTTCTCTGTTTTTAATAGGCTCTTTCACAAAACAAATTTTCTTAAATTTGATAGAGTACAGGTTATCAAATTTTACTTTACTTTTATAAATTAGGCTTTTGTGTCATGTCTATGAGCTCTTCACAAACACCCATTTTCTAAAGATATTCTCCTATTTTTTTTCTTCAAAAAGGTTTATAGTTTCATAGTTTATATTTAAATCTATGATCAATGTTGAATTAATTTTTGAATAAGATGTGAGGTTTAGGTTAACGTTAATAATTTTGCCTATGGATATTCAAATGCCCCAGTACCTTTGTTGAAAACACTATCCTTCCTCCATTGAATTGCTTTTGTACATTTGTGCGATATTATTTGTCCGTACTTGTGTGGGGCTATTTATGCAGTCTCTATTCTGTTTCATTATTCTATGTGCCTCTATCTGCAAACATAACAAGGTCTTGATTAGAGTGCAGCTAAAAATAAGTCTTTAAATTGGATAGAGTGATTCCTTCTACTTTCTTTTTTTCAAAATTGTTTTATCTCATCTACTGCCTTTGCATTTTCATATAAATTTTAGAAAAACCTTGTCTATACCTATAAAAAGTCTTGCTGAGATTTTGATAGGAATTGCATTAACCGATATGCCAATTTGGATTTCCATGTGTTCACTGCTCATATATAGTTATGAGAACCAAAGGGACTATGAAAACTACTTTTTTAAAGACCCTTTTTCTGGCTGGGCATCTTTAATCCAATTCAAAGACTAGCACTCCATGAGTACTGCTCTGGGTCAACTAGAGACCTACCAGAAAGATTATTTTATCTGAAATACTTGGAGAATGCTTATTTTCTGTATACAAGAAATCAAAATTGTTAATATTTATTTTGCTAGTTTATATGAATAAAATAAGGCCTTTGGTAGAGAAAATTGTGTATTTTTACAAGTATTATTTAATTTTATTATCTGTTTTTTAACATAATTACTTAATTCAGGTTGAGTCACTTGACCCTTGGCATAGTTCATCCTAAGTACCAATCAATCACATACTAATAATTGTAACATAAAAAGCTGTCACCTTTTACCTGCATTATACTCTAGAGAAGTGTTAGGCCAAATATTATCTTGCATATCAAGTCTCAGGATATCTGAGTTTGTTTCACAGGGAGTTTCAAAATAAATCTAAGCCTGTATTTGCCCCTCTACAACTAGAAAGCTCTAATATTAAATCTGCATGAAACAGGGAATTTGCTTTACTTACTAAAAAATGAGTAGAGGACAAAATAGAAAGATGTCGTGTGAGTAAACAACTGAAGTACAAAGACCTAAGTATTCAGAGGAAGTACATTTCTAACCTAGTCTCGGTATTTTTGTTCTGACTTATAGGAAGCTAATATATGTTTAACTTACCTCATTCGTTTCAAAAATATAGTCTGCTTCTTTACTAATGTTTCTCTCTAAAAAAAACAACAACAAAAAAACATGTTAACATGGCCCATTGATCAGAATATGTTAAAAGTCTGCAAATGGATAAAATAGGAATTCAAAAGTCAAATAAAAAAATTTCAAAGAAAACTATACTGGAAAGAAAACAGCCTTCAAAAGAAGTTAGTATCAAAAACTGAATAACCTAGAGAAAAAACATCAAATACTGATATGTGGGATATAATCTTAACAACTAAGAAATAAACTTCACTCTAATAAATGCAGTTGTTAATCCATGACCATGAAACTGTTGAGAGGAAAACATCTAATAGTGATGCTCATTGCTAGCTCTTTCTTAGTTCTTCCCACGTGAGATTTAATATTATATCAGTGTGTTTTACTGGAGTTGACCCAAAGTGGTTGCAAATAAGGCAACTTAAGAATATGACATAAATTCAAAGCTATGAAATACCATATAAATTGCATTAATGTCTGTCTCGTAAGGTTTGTGCAAGCATTAAATGAGCTAATAGGTGTAAACTACTCCATGCAGTTATGGGCACAGAGGAAGTCAGTGAATGTTATTCCTGTTGATGCTATTATTAAGATGTATTCTACTCTTTTGTTAATTTACAAAACCATTTTAAATTCTTTGGAATAAGTTTTAGAGTGTCAGAATAAAGATAAAAGAATTTCTTTTGTATTCAGATCTTTTTGGTGGAGGATCTGTCATTTTAAAAGTTACTAGTTATTGTCAGCAAAGCATGAAAATCGACTGTACCTATAGGTTTATCACTTAACTTTTCTGAATGCAGCCTTTCTCACCTATAAGGTTAAAAATATAAGTAAAAACTATTTGAGAACTATAAAACATCATGCAATATGATCATTAGTATTGTTTAGATGTATAGCTCAAAATGCCACAATGTCTTACCCACCTCTCATTGGATTTTTTAATGAAAAGACTAGATAAATGACTAGATAAAAAAAAAAATGGAGTCTAAGAAATACACTCTTTGTCTCTTGACATATGGTACCTGAGAACGAACTTAGGGAGTCTTTAATTTTTCTTGAGGACAATAAATCACTATTATGCAGAATAACTTAATAGTGCCCCAAGTACTCAGAAAACAAGTGAAGTTATAGTATTTTGTAATTCTATTATTTAGAAGAAAAAGGTAAAAAAATGCAAGCACTAACCCCTCTTTCATCTAGTTATTTTTTGCCACATTTAACATACAATTGGAAAATATTTTCAAACTGCTAGCAGAGCTTGATGCTATGCACTCATTTGAGAATGTGGAAATGGGACAATTTAATTCCTCCAGATTATCTCCTATCCGTACCAGGTCCCTTATGTTTTCACCTTTCAACTTGCTATTTCCTTTTCCTAGAATTAACAACTACTTTCTTCCTAGGCTAACTCTTGCTTATTTTTCACATCATATCAGTTTTGACATCCTCCTTTCAGGCCTGGTCTGAAACCTCATCTGCCTCCTGGGTTAGCCTCCTACCTGCTCCCATGTCACCCTGAAGGAGCCCTGTCTGGGTAACTAGCCCAATTATACCACCCGCCACAACAGTGGTATTCAACTTTTTTTGGCACCAGGGACGGATTTCATGGAAGACAATTTTTCCACAGACAGGGGTGGGTGTGGGGATGAGGGGGACATGGTTTCAGGATGATTCAAGCGCATTACATTTATTGTGCACTTTATTTCTGTTATTATTACATTGTGATGTCTAATGAAATAATTATACAACTCACCATAATGCAAAATACTGGGAGCCCTGTGCTTGTTTTTCTGCAACTAGATGGTCCCACCTAGATACCCTGAGCTCTCTAGATCCCTCACATGCACAGTTCACAATAGGGTTTAGATTCCTATGAGAATAGAATGTGCCACTGATCTGACAGGAGGCGGAGTTCAGGTGGCCATGCCAGCAATGAGGAGCAGCTGTAAATACAGATGAAGCTTCACTCACTAGCTCACCACTCACCTCCTGCTGTGAGGCCCTGATTCTTTGTGGGGCAGGGCTCCCCAACCCCTGAGCCAAGGTACTGGTCCATGGCTGAAGGGCTGGGGAACCCCGCCCCCACAAGACTGCAGGCTCCCTTAGGGCCAGGTAGAGCCAGTGTGTAAACTGTATTCTCTTCTGAAAAGCAGGAAGGTTAAATAGGATACATGTATTAATATTTCCTCACACACTATTACTTTCTGTCTCACAGACATATACAATCAGAAGTTCACACATTCCATAGACCTAGACTCACCTTTACACTCATTCACAGAATATAAGGCTATAATGACTGCATAATCACCAAACTTCTGTCAAAACAGAAGCCTATCCGAAGAGGAAGGATTTGAAGTTAACAACTCTAAATCAGTTTCTCCTTATTCTTCCCACTTCCTCTAAAATCAGTGGAAATGACTATATGCTTTCTAGTGGGCTAGAAAACAGAGATATGAAGGGTTTAAAACCAATCAGTGTGGAGATTTATAAAACATGAGTTAAATATAAAGCCAGATCAAAGACTGAGCTTTGAGTTTTCACTAAAGCACATTACTAAGAATACACACTCCAGCTAACCCAGAGCCCAAAAATAGCCCTATCATTTACCAAATGATCTTCTCAGCTTACACTGTTTCCAGCAACAGCACAAAATAAAATACAGTTAACCCTTGAACAATGCAGGGATTAGGGGCACTGAATCGCCCCAATATCCAAAGTCTGCATATGACAGTTGACTCTCCCCAAACTTAACTACTCAGCCGACCGTTGACAGTAGCATCTTACTGATAACATACGTACACAGTCAATTAACACATACATTTTGTATGTTATATGTATTACATACTGTATTCTTACAATAAATTAAGCTAGAGGAAAGAAAATGTTATTAAGAAAATCATAAGGAAAATACAATGAACAGTATTTATTTTTAAAAATCTGCATATAAGTGGATTCACACAGTTCAAGCCTTTGTTATTCAAGGGTCAACTGTATACAATCAAATATTCATACTACCAAAAGATAGATGGTTTGGTTAAATATTAATACAATGTTTAATGCAGCTGTAAAGATGCAAGTAACTCTACTTTCAACTTTAAAACTTCCTTTTCTGATGTTAAACACTTAAACTGTCTTATCCTAAGCTAAACATATCATAAATCAGCTAAAGAATGAATTTTTCAGATCAGAACTTCCTTTCCATGTCAACTAGTCAATAGTTCAATTTTAGCAACACTGGCATTTTACTAGTAGTAGTATTTGTTTACTATTAAATGTTCTATTACATTTTGCCTTTGGAATCTCATTTTACAAATTATTAGATAGTGGGAAAACAGCTAATTGGTGCTCACTGAATGCTTATATGTTCAGTTGTTAAGAAAATAAACTGAGAAAATGTAATATATCCAAAAAATATTAACTATTATGTCTAAAGGCAAAATGTTAATATTCTCTCCCTAAGAAGAAATCTTATCACATGTAAATCAATTGTCCAACTTTCTCATATTCACTCTTTAAAGGTGATTTATGAAATATATAAGATCGAGGCTTATCTATTTTGGTAATTTTACTCTAAGAAATCTGTTTATGTATTACAACACAGAAATAAAAGTAGCTGCTAAAACTTGATGCTCTGTAACCCAGGATTTTTCAGTCTCTTCAACCAACATTTTTGTTTTCATAACTGTGTCATTAAACTCCAGGAAGAAACATATATTTAGAACTGGGCTTCCAAATTCCACTGGATTGTCAACCTTAAAAGATACATTCTCATTGCAATGCACCTTTCATACAATCCTAGTAATAACAGTGATCTCAAAAATAGGCAGTAAAAGTAACCCAGCAAAATAACTGACATATTGAAAAATACTTAGAAATATGTCATTTGAGTGGTCTGGACCACCCTGCTCCTTAGGCCCCACTGTCACCAATCCACACTACCTGCTCTGTACATATGATCTATGAACAAAACAGGAAACAAGAATTAGAGTAGGCTGCAGTCCTCAAAACCAACCATCAAATGTATATGATATTACACATCAATATCCTTTTCTCCAACTGCCACCCAAACCACAGGCAAAGCTTCGATCATAATAAGAAGGAATAATAATAAATCACAACAGCCTTTGCCATTTGTAATGGCAACTAGGTAAATATACTAAGAATCATTATGTACCAAGAAAAGCGAAAACTGAAACTCTTTTGGGAAAAGTTCTAAAACCTTCCTGGGATGGACTTAAGCTGCAGTAATACAACATTGCATATGCTGAAGTAATACTACTTTAAGTATATATGCTTGTAAGCAAAATTATCCTGAGTCTAATAAATTAGATGGTACTTTTAACATCTGCAGTGTCAATCTCTGCAATACTATACTGATATTTTTTTCACTGTATAGAAAGTTAACATATTTCCATTTTTTCCTTCAATTCTTCCTTCAATGAAAGATATACAATTTCTGTGATTATAAGGGATTACTGAATGCTTTAAATTATAAAAAAAAACAAAACACTGTAATATTACCTTCAGGTTACTGAAATTACAACAAAAAGGAATTCTCAGCAAAGGAGGAAACCATTAAATAAGTATAGAAATGGGACTTTTAATTTCATACATTTGAAAGTCATTTGATTTTGTTTGCACCGCTGAACACCAGTCATTTTCCCTAACAAATTTATAATAGCAAAGCTGTTAGTCAAAGCTGAAAGTTTAAGAGTTTTATTTCCCTCTATCCTTAAATTATTTTTGACTTCAAAGGGGAGGGGACAGTTGCTTCAAGTGACACCATCAAGAACATGGAAAGACAACCCAAGGAATGGGAGAAAATATTTGCAAATCACATATAGTAGATTCTCAGTTAACCAGAACTCGAGCAACCAGCATTCTCAAGCAATGGGCAAAGAAATTGAAGAAATAATACTACATTTATCCAGCATGGGTGCCAGTTCACAGAGAGTATACTTACATTTATCCGGCATCTACCAATCCTCATGGGTGACAGTCAACAGAGAGTCTACTGTATATATAATATATAAAGAACTCTCACAATGCAATAATGAAAGAATAAATAACTCATTTTTTTTAATGGGCAAAGGACTTGAATAAACATTTCTCTATATAAGCTATATGAATGGCTATAATACACACTTGAAAAGGTATTTGACACAGTAGTTACTGGGAAAATGCAAATCAAATCCCCATTGAGCTATCACTTCATAACCACTAGAATAGCAATATATAAGAGAGACAAAAACAAATGTTAGTGAGGATATGGACAATTGAAACTCATATGTTGCTGGTGGGAATATAAAATGATGCAAACACTTGGAAAATAGTTCGGCGATTTCTCAAAATGTTCAATATAGAGCTACCATATGATCCAACAATTCAACTACTAGGTAGATACCCCCCCAAAAATAAAAACATGCTCATAGAAAAACATACACAGGGAAAGCTGGGATGGCTCAGTGGGTTGAGCGCTCACTTTGAAGCCCCGGGGACAGAGGATCGAATCCCGGCCCCAGCCCATGCGGACCCACATGCTGAACTGGGGTGTGCCCCCAGTTCAGTTCTTGCCAGGACCTATGTGGGAGGCTCCCGGCCCAGTTCCTGCCTTGCGCAGCCCTGTGCCCACCTGTGGAGTGAAACTATATGGAAAACTAATGTCATCTATGGAGACTGCTCTGGGCCCTCCCCCCTTCTCTCTGTATCTCTCTGTCTCTGTTTCTCTCTGTCAAAAATCAATAAAATAAATCTTTAAAAAAGAAAAACATATACATTCATAGCAGTATTCATGATAGCAAAAGAAAAAGAAAATGTGGAAACAGCCCAAATGTTCACCAACTGATAAAGTGTGGTATATCTATACAATGGACTATTATTTGGCAATAAAAATGAATGATGCAATGACACACGTTACAACAGGGATGAACTTCAAAATCATTATGCTAAGAGGGAGAAGCCAGTTACAAAAGACCACATAGCATTTGAGCCTGTTTATATGAAGTGTCCAGAATAGGTAAATCTGTAGAAACAGTAAACAAGTGACTAATAGCTGCCTACAGCTGGGGGTGGGGGGGGGTGGGAGGGGGTGGAACACACCTAGGGAACAGGATGACGGGGGGATAGGGAGTGACTGCTAAGAAATTTCCATTGGGAGGCAGGGATGGC
Organism: Craseonycteris thonglongyai; assembly: GCA_004027555.1. Classification (NCBI taxonomy): domain Eukaryota; kingdom Metazoa; phylum Chordata; class Mammalia; order Chiroptera; family Craseonycteridae; genus Craseonycteris; species Craseonycteris thonglongyai. The sequence continues at coordinate 3,377 of PVKE010046039.1, read as the reverse complement.
TCAATGGGTTAAGTGCTCACTTTGCAGCCCTGGGGACCAAGGATTGAATCCTGGCCCCGGCCCATGTGGACCCATATGCTGAACTGGGGAGTGCCCCCAGTTCAGTTCTCACCAGGGTGAGACCCGGGCCCAGTTTCTGCCCTGTGCAGCCCCGCACCCACCTGTGGAATGAAAGTATGTGCAAAAACTGATGATGTACAACTATGGAGACTGTTCTGGGCCCTCCCCCTTCTCTCTGTCTCTGTATCTCTCTCTTTCTGTGTCAAAAACAATAAAAATAAATCTTAAAAAAAAAAAAAAAATTCTATTTGGGGTGATGTAAATGTTCTAAAATTAGACTATAGAGATGATTGCAAAACTGTAAATATACTAAAAACCATTGAATTGTACATTTAAAATATGCAAATTACATCTCAATAAAGTTTTTAAGGAATTGGAGGAGAATGAAATCATGCATTGCATTTCTTGGTGCCTTTGAACACTAACTAGTAAGACAGCTTAGAGATCTTCTTACTTAAAAAATGGTTTCCATGTTTAGATCTAATATTAAACAAGATATGAAAACAGTGTCATGGAGAAAACTGAGCGTCATTGAAGGTCCCGGAAATCGTCCCAGAAAAATATGTGCATTTTTAGGAAAAGGTGTGTACTAAAACAGATCCACAGATTATAGGTATGAGCAAAGGCCTCAGCAAACAATGAGCAACTATTTCTCAATGTAACTAAAAATACAATGAAAGCTGTTAAAACAGCAGCGTTTCCAAGTGCATAAGAATTTCAAGCTGATCAACCTTAGGGTCGGCCACTCCCAAAATTAATAAGGATCTCATAGCTGGAGCAGTAATCGGCAAATAAAGAGAGGCAAAAGCATTCCAGAGCATTGGCCCGATGTTAGGTACGCTTAGCTGTGGCTCTCTGTGGGAGATTTTCTTGGTGGTGCCTGGGTTCATAGGCCTGCCACTTAAACTCACACACCCAGCCCGCTCACCTGGCCTCCCTGCATTATTCTCACCGCTCTGCCGTGAACAAAGAAGCAAGGATGGTGGTCTCGGAACAGTAGGGGGCACAGGGCCGACGTCCGGGACCGCTTACACGGAAGCAAGGAGGGTGGTCTCAGAATCGCAGGGATCCAAGGACCGAGGTCTGGGGGCCCCCGGAGCAGGAATGGAAATCATGGGGCGCCGAGACCCACCCACCTGCCCACGCCGGGCAGCGTCTGCTCGTCTTGCAGTCCCTGCCTCGCGCAGGGCACGCCACTCTGCGACCGTCCCCGAGCTCCAGGCCGCAGGGCCGCCAACGTCCCCCGTGCTCCCAGCGCCTGCGGTGGCGGGGTCCGCGCGCGGAGCCCGACCCTCCCCCGCAGCCGGCTCCTACCTTCCTGCTGCACCATTTCCAGGACGTTCGGATCGCCCATCTTCGCCAGCTGGTTAAAGACACTGAGCGTGTTGCAGTCACAGTCTGACCACAACGACTGGCGGGCAGATCTGTGGCACACGCTTAATCTGGTCGTGGGCCGACGGATTTGCAGCTTGGAGTCCCTGTCCGCCGAGGTTTCCTTCCTGTTCTCTGTGCGGCGCTCTTTCTCCTTGGTCTCCCGCAGGATGGAGCTCTTCTGCCGGTCGGGCTGCTTCTCCAGCGGATCCTCGACCCGCTCCGTGCGCTGGGCGCCCGGGTTCGCCTCCCTTGCCTGGAGGCGCTCCTGGGAGCTCGGCCAGTACTTTCCCCAGGACGTGCCGGGCAGCTGGTCTCCCGGCTTCCTCGCCTCGTCCTCGAGCTTCGCCGGATCCTTTCCACTTTCGCTCTCCAACTGCTCTCCTTTCCCCTCGTCTTCGTCCCTCTTTCCCCGCCCCTGTCTCCTCCTGGCGACCTCAAGACCCGCCACCGCCCCTCCCCCAGGGGCCGCCAACTCCCAGTCCCCGGGCCGGGCTGGCTGGGTGCCGACCCCCTCTTCTTCGTTCTGGCCGTCCGGGCCCCTTGGCCCAGGCTCTGCCGCCTCCTCGAGGCCGGCCTCTTCCCATCCCTCAGTGGGTCTCGCTGCCTCTCTTCCCTCTTGGGGACCCGCCGCCTCCCGTCCCCCATGGGGTCCCGACAAACTCTGGCTTTCTTGGCCTGTCAACTCCATTCTCAACAGGCCTTGCCGACTCTTGGTTCTCCGGGCCTGCCCCTCTCCCCTCTCTGCCTAGCCCTCGCCTTCAGCAGGTGGCGGTGGGAAGGAACCTTCTCCCAGTTGGGGAGTTATTGTTTGTCCGTTGTGAAAAAGTATCTCTTTTCTTAAGGGGACCCCTCCCCTTAAGACCAGCGCGTGGCCAGAGTGGCCAAGGTTCTAATCTAGCAGCCCCCTCCATCCTGCGTCTGGCATGTGGATATTAATTTTCCTCCCTGCTTCCTGAATGCAGAACCAGATCTCTAATAGTTTTTTGTCCTGAGTTCAAATTCAGCCTCTACCCCTTAAAAATTGGGTGGCGTTGCCCAAGTTTCAATAAGTTGCAGTTTCCTCATCTTTATAAATGGGAACACGGAAGCCAGGATGGCTCAGTGGGTTAAGCGCTCACTTTGCAGCCATGGGACTGAGGATCGAATCCCCGCCCCTGCTGTGAGGACCCACATGCTGAAAGGAGGAGTTCCCCCAGTTCAGTTCTCACTGGGGCGAGACCCTGGCCCAGTTCCTGCCCTGTGCAGCCCCGCCCACCTGTGGAATGAAACTATGTGGAAAACCCAATGATGTGCAACTATGGAGACTGTTCTGGGCCCTCCTCCTTCTCTCTGTCTCTGTATCTCTCTCTCTCTCAAAAACAATAAAAATAATAAAAATCTTAAAAAAAATAAATAAAAGGGAAAAAAAATAACTACCATCTCCTAGGGGGTGTTGTGAGGAGTTCAGTATAGAGTGCTGATATAACTTGTTAAAATTTTAGCTGCTATAAAAACTAACTCACATTTGAGCCCTGCTCCGCCTCGAAGTGGCTCAGTGCCTTTGGGACTGCAGCCTCAGATTGCCTGGCTCCACTCTTCACAGGGTCCTCTGAATTCGTTTTATGTTGTTGACACGCTAACCGCTGCCAGCACCTCCGTCATTGGGAGATATGAAGAATCTGTGTCTAGTGGGGGAAAATCCATAAGTGATGATGAACTTAGGGTGAGACAGAGGTCTCAGCTGAATGCCTTGAGAGTACTGAGGATGGAGTGACTTCATGAGGCAGGGATGAGATGATTTAAGAATAAGGAGGGCAGAATGAAAGAATCCAGAAAAATATGACCTCACTTATAGGTGGAATATAAAACTGAAAGTTACAAAGACACAGAGACCTATGGACACACCCAATAACTTGGTGATTGCCTGAGGGAAGGGGAGGAGGGGGGAAGGAGAGAGGGAGGGG
>PVKE010046038.1:0-12400 GCA_004027555.1 Craseonycteris thonglongyai | reverse complement strand
AAGATGTGGTACATTTACACAATGGAATACTACTCAGCGATAAGAAATGATGACATACAGTCATTTGTGGTAACATGGATGGACCTAGAGACCATCTTATTAAGCGAAATAAGTCAGACTGAAAGAATTCAGAAAAATATGACCTCACTTATAGGTGGAATATAAAACTGAAGACTTTATTATTTTTGACAGAGACAGTGAGAAAGAGAGAGACAGACAGAGACAGAGAGAAGGGGGAGAGCCCAGAGCAGTCTCCATAGTTGTACATCTTCAGTTTTTGACATGGTTTTGTTTCACATAGATGGGTAGGGGCCATGCAGGGTAGGAACTGGGCTGAGGGCCCCCTGCATGGGAGGCATGCCTCCTCAAGCTGGGGCCCAACCCGGGGTGGGTGAGAACCAAACTGGGGGCCTCTGGCATGGGAAGCACACTCCAGTTCAGCATATGGGTCTCCACAGGCCAGGACCAGGATTTGATCCTCAGTCCCCGGAGTTGCAAAGTGAGTGCTTAACCTGCTAAGCCATCCCAGCTTCCCCAAGAAAATAAATCTTACTGGGAAAGAAATAGCAAGATCAGTTTCAAAAGTTATCAGTTTCACTTTATAAAGATGACTCCCAGATTTTTTGAGCCTTGGTTATCTATAAAATGCTAAGGAAAGAGATTAAATCTTAACTTCTAAATCAGTAGAGTCCAAACTTTTCGCTTCCCTGGGCCACATTGGAAGAATAATTATCTTAGGCCACACATAAAATACACTAATACTAACAATAGATGATGAGCTAAAAAAATTTTTTTTAATTAAAAAAAAAAAAGGTTGCAAATAAATCTCATGTTTTAAGAACTTGTGTTGGGTCCCATTTAAAGCCATCCTGGGCCACAGCTTGGCCATGCCTGTTCTAGATTTTCCTGCAGAAACACACATTTAACTACTTCAGGGGTTAGGAGGGTGAGGAAACTGATTATATAACATCCCTAATTTCTAGACACTTAGCAAATCCTTTGGGTGGGAGTATTCCTGAAGAATTGGTCTACTTTTAATTCCATTTCAATGTCTTAAATTTATCCCGTATGAATACGTATTTTCAATTGTTTGAATAAATGAGGCAATGTGTACTTGTCTTAGATATTTTTCCTCCTTTCCCCTTAATAAGACAGGAGTTATGTACTCTGATCAGCTAAAACTGTTCATGAACTTCGGGATGTAACAGATTGTAAAGCAACATTTGGAGAATGAGATAGAAATGTGAAAAAAGTATCTTTTGAAAATATAAAACAGTGATATAAAAACTGTTTCACCTTGGGACTTAGGTTGGTGACCTTTCAGGGAAGTAGGCATACATGAGAGATCCTACTTCCCAGCAATCTACCCATGGAAAGATGGTCACAGATAGGTGAACTCTTCATTTCCACTTGCAAGGGGCTATTTAAGGTTGTCACACACTTCCCATTCATGCCACTGGTCCTGACACTATTCAAACATGCAAGTTTCAGGTAAGGTAGCAAGCTATAGATCTCTAAATGTTGACTGAATATCAGGCTATTTTTGAAAACCTTCTCAAATCAGAGAATTTGTGGAAAGGCACTTTATGAAATCTAAAGGCAATATAACTATGAACTGTTAAAATTTAGTTGTTCCTCAGGGAAGCTGGGATGGCTCAGTGGATTAAGTGCTCGCTTTGCGGCCCCGGAGCCTGAGGATCGAATCCTGGACCTGGCCCATGCGGACCCATATGCTGAACTGGGATGTGCCCCCAGTTCAGTTCTTGCCAGGGCCTATGAGGGAGGCTCCTGGCCTGGTTCCTGCTCTGCACAGCCCCGCGTCCACCTGTGGAGTGAAACTATGTGGAAAACTAATGCTGTCAACTATGGAGACTGCTCTGGGCTCTCCCCATTCATTCTCTCTCTGTCTCTCTGTCAAAAAACAATAAAAATAAATATTAAAAAAAAAAATTTAGTTGTTTTTAGATTAATTAAGCAAATGTTTGGGCTTATTCATTCACCATATATAGAAAACATTTAATATTAACCTAAATTAAATACATGTGAGGGTAAGAACGGGAACATAAACTTAATTTCTACTTTTTATCCACACCATTACTACAATAAAAATTCATCAATTTCTGTACAAATTCAGGAATTTTATTTAACCATTAAGGAAACTTTAATGCCTTATCATAAAATTTAGCTTAAGAGAAAAATTTTTTTAAAAGACTGAATACAAACTATCTTTAAGACATTAATCAAACTTTTAATTTATCAATTTATTGCATGTCAGTACAGAAGAATAAGTGTATTTAAAAAATTTATTGTAAAAAAACAAATGTAAATGTTTGCTTGCCATGGCTAGCACAGAAATGTACTATAACATTCAAATTTGAGTTATAAAATTTTATTACTGCTTCAAATAAAATATGGCAACAAAAATGATTTACATTATGAAATTGGATTAACTCATTTTATCCTGATAGTACTTGAATAGATTGAAAACAACGTGAATTTTCAGTATATGCTGTACTGACAGAAATTTTTATATATTATGTTAAACAATACACTCACTCATTATGTATATATGGTACTTTTTGTAAAAAGTGTCTCTTATACATAGTCTTATTTTTAAATTACATTTTAAAGATACAAAATAAAAATGGAGGTATATACGTACCATTTGGCAAAAACATAGTGACTACTATTAGGATGAATGCAATTTATTTCACCACACAAATTGTCTCTGGTTAGCTTTAAATGATATGCATATATGATATAAACATCAGTGCTTTTCATTTTCTACTCTTATTTAAAAAATAGAAGTCTGCGCTTTCACTTCCAACTTTACCTGAGTAATAGAAAGAATAAATAAATTTAAGTAGGTAATCCAAAAGCGTTATGACTAATTTTTTTTCCCCTCCCTAAATATTGTCAAACATAATAGGGGAAGGTCAGTGGAGGGTTTCAGTATATCTCGATCATAACCTAATATAAAGTGGATTCTGTGACATCCTTTTTAAAATTTGACCTTATTTACTCCTTAACATCAAGGAAGCAAGCAACTCAATAATAAAACTACACTTAAACTGAGTTCACAAGATTATTTGTGTAAAATGGATTATGGTCTTCACTCTTAATTCCACAAAGCTAAATCTATGCTTTCCTCAAACTAGATCTTAAACTTGAGAAATGAATATGAAAACATCAGGTTACACTATGAATTCTCAGTATTACAACATAATTAATCAGTGACACATTACCAAAGCTGGGACTCTGGTAGTTATCAAGTAGTTGGTTCATCATGAATAAATTTAAGCTCAGAAATTAGTAAAAAATATCAATTTCACCAAGTATTTGCAAAAATATGGGTTAGTTGCAATTATCAGGTACTCCAGTTAGAAATGCCTTGTTTAAATGTGTTGTACTGTTACATTTCCTTTTCACCAATCCTATCGGTTAACTACTTCCTAGATCTACATTAAAAAAATATCAGATTTCCCTTTTTATCTCTTTCTGTTCCATTAGTATTCTTTTGTTATAAATTATTTATTCTCATATTTTGTAATATCCTGTTTGCCATTTCCCCCAATATTCCCTTTTAAAATAATGAATTTTGATCTAAATGAGTTGTATCTTGCCATATTTAAAATCAGTTTCCAAATTTAGTTTAATAATTTAAAATTCATTCAGAAACTGATAGTTCTTACATAGATGAGCGAGAAATTTATACACAAGATGGATACACTCTATTCTCACAAAGAAAGATGTACGACAACTGTAGAAACAGTCTCTTCCCTTTGCTGGGGGGAAAAAAAGGCTCATTAAACTGAAGACAAGAAGTCCTGGCTTGATAAAAAAAAAAAAGAGAAAGAAAAGATTGTTTATAGGGGAAGCCGGGATAGCTCAGTGGGTTAAGCGCTCACTTTGCAGCGCCGGGGACCAGGGATCGAATCCCGGCCCCAGCCCATGCGGACCCATATGCTGAACTGGGGAGCTCCCCCAGTTCAGTTCTCTGTCTCTGTATCTCTCTCTCTCTCTCTCTGTCCAAAATAAATAAAAAGAAAAGAAAAGAAACAATTAGTGGCCATTCCTCTTTAAAAAAAAAAAAAGATTGTTTATAAACCTGGAGTATATGTATTTTAAAAAGCAGCAAAACACAAAACATTGATGAAGAAGCTTTTATACTTCATCAGCATAATAAATTAAATTTGATAAATTCCTCCACAGTGTAGAAGACTAAATGATTATATGAAAACATAAGACAGCACTTTGTAAACTTCAAAGGATACAAGTCCAAGATGTGCCATGTAAACTCATGTCTAAATATACTACATTTTGTTATTAACTTTTTTCTTTTTAATACATTACTACTTAGGCTAGTCATTCTACATGGCAATAATTGACAAGATGAAAAGTAGCCTTTAATTGTGGTAAAATTATACATACAAAATACACCTTCCATGATATGCATTACCAAGTATTTTTTTAAAGCATGAGTTTTTTACAGTAATGTATAGAAAAACATTATCCTTTAGAAATCATACTTGTTCTAATTAGTCTACTAGATACCGACGTAAGTAATGGGAAGAATGTTATTTGGCAAAAGTATTTCTAGCCCTATGTCCATGGAGTTTTATTAATAACTTAAGGTCAAAATCATCGACCATTATTTCTCTGCTTTAGTTGCTTGCACAAAGCCAATAAATAGTTAAAATATTCAAAATATTATGTTGAAGCTGACATAATGTACAAAGCTCAATTATATTTAATTTTTGAGGACTGCTTGAAACAACTTAGCACAATTACTACTCACAGCTTGTATGTGTATATGTATGTATATATATATAATTATTTTTTTAAAGGTAAATCCTGCAAGTTTTAAGGGGCTTTTTTTTTTTTTAAAGATTTTTTCTGTATGTCTAAATACTACTTCCCACTGACAGCCATTTAATTGTTCTGTGATAAAAAGCTCTAGAGTTCCTTCACCCCAGATTCCTCTGTAGAAAATAAATAAGACTTTTTAAAACTGTCTTTTGATGCTATTCTATTTCATAACTGAACACTAAACCAAAGAATATAGTTTTCTTGCTTTTGATTCTGTAACTTTTATTTTTAGAAAGCTCAATGAATGATATCTTGGCTTTTGTGGGTTAGATATACCTAGATACTGGCACTTAAAAATTAAATGTAGAAATTTCTGTAAAGCAGTATGTACAGTTATATAATAAGGCTTTCTAATTTAATTCAAATAAGTTCTAATCTTTATTATGACTGCCTTAGTGGTTCACCTGTACACTTATGAAATTTGATAGAAGCTAAAATTCTCTATGCCACCAAAATTACAAATGTTAAAAAGTTAAAATATTCACATCAAAGCTGCAGTGAAATTCTAAATTTCTATTTTTACATGCCATGATCCAGGCTGTACCTAACAAAATATGGTACATTGATACTGAAAAGTAGGGTCCCATTTATTTGTAAGAAAAAGCTAGAGCTCAGCATTCACTACAGCAAAATTCAATAGCAACCTGTACACAGGCCTCAATTTCACTTCTTGCCTAAAACAAAATAGTTTACATAAAAATAGATATAACCCAGGTTACCATACACATTGGTATATGACCAGTGCTATTTACATTAAAAACATTGCATTGCATAATTCAAGGAATAAAATATCATGCATTTCAAGGTGAAAAATGCAGTTGCAGAACTAAGTTTGCGTATCATAACTGTCTCAATAATTACCAAAGGAGTGATATCCAAAGGTTTCCCACTTATATCTCACCTTCCCCATGAAGCCATTAATCTAAGTATCACATACAGTGTGACACTTTTTGCAATAGAAAACTTCTGAATATATTATACTGGCATATTAAAGATATGGATACATAACCACATTGAAAGGTTTGATGAAAATGTATGAAATAATCCCAAGAATTTTAATATTTCAAATGTAAAAAACTATTTGGAGCATCTTAAAAGAACGCTGAAGACCTTTCAAAGTTTAATGTCACTCTTCTGACAAGTACAGACATAACACACTTACAGAAAGGAACATTCTTTATCATTCTGCAAAAATTGAAACAGTGCATCAATCAAAAAAAAATTATATAATTGTTACATTAGATGAAGTTTTTGCCATTTCTTCAGGAGAATGAGTCTTTATTACTTCTTTGATGAACTGTTCAAGGGCAGTGAAGTAACCCTGGCATTGCCATGTATCATTATGAGTTCCATCAGGAAAAATGGCTAATCTTTTAGTCCGAGATGGGGAGAGTTCATAAAGTTGCTTCATCATTACTGGTGGAATCAATTGGTCAGAGAGTCCAGAGATGAAAAGAGAAGGCATTCTGCACTGAGAGATTTTTCTGTAGGACAAAAATTTATTTTTGTAGCACCATAAAGGAAGGTAACGCATTGGAAAGAATGAAAATAAAGTGCTAGCCATATGTGGTATGCTTAAAAATGTGTTCTCTACCATAATGGCTGAAATCCTGTGTGAATTTTCAGAAGCCAAGTGAACAGCCACCGCTCCTCCCAAGGAACGTCCAAAAAGAAAAATTTTTGTTTTGTCAAGGTCAGGTCTAGTCATCACATAGTCTAACACAGCTTCAGAATCTAAGTAGAGTCCTTCTTCACTTGCTTCTCCTTCACTTTTTCCGTAACCTCGATAATCAACAAGCAAAAGATTAACTTTGAGGTTAACTAACATAAGCAATGCATTTGGTAACCTGTGACCTATGTTGCCTGCATTCCCATGAAAATAAATTATAGTAGGGGAATAGGGCGAAGTGTCTCCAGTGTATCTTATCAAAATAAGATTTAGTCGCACTCCATCTTTGGTTCTGATGAAAATATTTTCATGTGGAATACCAGTGGGCATGGGAACATAAAGACGTGAAGAAGATGGCTGTTCCGGAAAATAAAGCAATACGTCCTGGAATTTATACAGAATACCAGCTATTGATATGAATATTAACAAAAGTAGGATAATGCCTCCATATAGATGAAAAGTCACTATTAAAGGTAAAAGAGAAATACGGCAGAGAGCCCAAGACCAAGAGGCCAAGGCTACTAGCCATTTTTCAACAAAGTTCCACAGCATCCAGGACTTTTCCATTGTAGCTCTCTGTACGTGACCTAAAGAAAAAGAAAGAGACATAATCAGTAATTCAACATATTTCTCTTATTTTAGTTAGATCCTTGATATAATAAATCATGGTACTAGGATGAACTGTGGAAGTCGACATCAATCCATCCACAATACCGGCTGCTCTGATTTCCTTTGTCCCTTCTGTTGTCAACCGTCTTCTTTCTCCCTCCAGCATCACATTTAGGAAGCACAAATAGTCATCAAATTACATTTATGTTTTTAGGGCTTTCATTCATGTACTCTCTTTGATTTGATAGAAAAGTAAGTTGATACCATGTTCCCAATTTTTTATATGATAGAACAGGGAGGCTTAGGGGTATAAGTGGATTGGCTGTGTTCACATTTTCTTAGGACAAATACCCAGAACTGGAATTGCTAGACTATACAACAGCTATTTTTTTCTTTTTTTTTTGAGGAACTACCAGTTTTTCATAGTGGCCATACTGATTTACATTCCCACCAACATTGCACAGGGGTTCCCTTTCTCCACATCTTTGCCAACTCTTGTTATTTCTTGCCTTTTTGATACTAGCCTTTCTAAGAGGTGTGAGGTGGTATCTCATTGTTTTGACTTGTATTTCCCTGATGATTAGTGATGTTGGAATATCTTTTCATGTACCTGTTGGTCATCATATGTCTTCTTTGGAAAAATGTCTGTTTGGAATTTCTGCCTATTTTTAATTGGACTAATTTTTGTTTATCTACCTACTAAGCTTTGTGAGTTCTTTATATATTTTGGACATTAAACCCTTATCAGATATATGACTTGCAAATTTTTCTCCTCTTTGAAGGTTGTTTTCACCTTGTTTATGGTTTCCTTTGCTGTGTAGAAACTTTTTAATTTGATGTACTACCACTTGTTTATTTTTGCTTTTGTTGTCTTTGCTTAGTGTCAGATCCAAAAATCATCTCCAAGACTGTTATCAAGGAGCTTACTAAAATGCAGTAACGTATTGATAAGGCCATAAATATTTGTGGGGTAAGTATGAAACAAAGAAAAAAATTCTATTTGAGAACCAGAGATTAATGAAGAAAATGACTTACTGAAAGACATTTTTTAAAACAGTGCTGAAAATTATAATAAAACAGAAAAAATAAGCTATCAAGTGTCAATTTTTTTTTATCTCATAAAGTTTATTCATGTTGTCTTAAAAAGGCAAGAGGTGAGAGACATTACAATTTTAATTTTATAACAGTCACCTACATTTACTAAGTTTTAAAAGATATTACATTCTTTTACTCACTAAGAAAACTATCATAAAGAAGTTATTCTTAAATTTAATAAATAATTGTTAATGACTGAATTTTAAAATTGTACTGCATGCCATAAACTAATAACTGGCATTTCAGTTTATAATAAGGTTAAACACTGAAAAAACATAAAATCAAGTTAAATGAGATTGGCTATAAAGACAAGTTAGATAATGTAATATATTTTTTCACTATTATTTCACCAAATATTTACTGTTTCGTTAAACAAAGCTTTACCAATTTGAATTCATGTTCAAATGACTGAACATAGTCCAACAGCATAGCATTTTTCTGCAGTTTCTCTAAAATCAACACTGCCACCAAGTTGTAGCAAGCTTTATTACAACGAGCACTATGTTGTTAAGCTAGAGAAAACCAAAATCCAAGCTTAAAACTACAGAAGCAAAACCTAAGCACTAGGTGTCACACCTGGTTAAAAATCAGACTGAAAGAGGCTGTACTACAGCAGCTAAGTAAGCCAATTACAGTGAATACTCAATAATTCTTCCAGGTCAAGAATAAAAGCCTCTAATACAATCTATGACTGCTATTTATCAACAGCTTAAATTAGACAGGTCTACTCTATAGTTCCTCCACTGTGTCTCAACAACATACCTGGTCACTTAAATGTTTTATCTCATGTTCATTTGTTTTTATTTTTTTAAATACAAGCAGTATCTGAAAAAAATTTCAATTGTACCCAGAAGTTACAACGGGGAAATATAAAAACACACTGGCATTATTAACTTTTACATCTGAATTAAGAGATTTTTTGTGTAATTGTTAGGACTAACAAGGTTTGGGGTATAAAACATAAGTACACTAGGGCATTATTTTTCACTACTTGAAAAATAATTCAGTGAAAAATGTTACTGCTTTTTCAGTCAGAAAAATCAACTGAGAGACTATCAGAGAGATAACTCAAACATCGTTATTTGGGGATATGGTAGAGGGCTGCAAAGCGAGTGCTTAACTCACTGAGCCATCTTGGCTTCCCACTGCTACAAATTTTTAACATTTGCTTTTGTGACTAGTATTTCCAGCTATACTACTACATTTTTTTTTTACCACCGATTAATGTATTCATTTATTTATTTTTATGTTTTTTAATTGTTAAATTTATTGGGGTGACATTGGTTGGTAACAATTACATAGTTTGTACTACTACATTCTTAACCATTTTCTGCTCAAATTAACATCAATATCAGAATTTACCACAAACCTAAGAAAAAAAATCTAGAAATTTGATGAAGTGCATGGCAATGTACTTCTATTATTTAAATAATCAGTAGTGAAATGACAGTTTTCAAATCAAACAAAGTTCTTATAAAATTAACAAACAAAAAACTAACTACTGGGGATGCTAGGATAGCTCAGCAGGGTGAGTGCTTGCTTTGCAGACCTGAGGTCCGGCGATGGAATTCAGGCCCTGGGCAGTGCAGACCCATGTGCCGAACTGAAGCACGTCTAGTGACCACAAAAAGGCCGGTGGGCTTTTGCTTCCCATGCGGGAGACCCCAGGTTCCATTCCTGCCTTGTGTGCAGCCCTATATCCACCTGTGTGGGATGAAACCATGTCACAGTTGGTGATGTGCGGCTGTGGGGACTACTCTAGGCCCACTCCACTTCTCTCTCACCTTCTCTAAAACAATAAAGTAAATCTTTAAAAAAAAAAACGCAAAAAACTGTAAATCTATATTTTCAATTATTCAAACTTTCAGAAATTATTTTTTTAAGTAGCCTCTTTTTTAACTTCAACATATAATACTGAATTTAAATCTGTAAATCAGAAACTGTGTTCCTCTTTTTCACTACTGTACCCCACTGGGTAATATATACCACTTTCCATATATATATACTCAAGATTAAAATGGTTTTTTTTTGGTTTTTTTTTTTTTAAGATTTATGCTATTGTTTTGAAAGGGGAGAGAAAGAGGAGAGGGAGAGAGAGGCCCATAGCGGTCTCCATAGTTGTACATCATTAATTACAACATGGTTTTATTCCACACAGGTGGATGTGGGGCCTCATGTGTGTGGTGTGGGAACTGAACTGGGGGTTTCCCGAACAGGAGGGAAGACCCTTCACTACCCTGCCATCCTGGTGGTTACCAGTTGTGCTGTAATTGAGCATATGGGTTTGCATGGGCAGGGGCCTGGAATGTAACCCAGAACCTCATGATCGCAAGGCAAGAACTCAACTACTGAGCTAGCCTAGCATCCCTTAAAATGTTTTTGGTTTTTTTTAATAAAAAAATCCCATTATATTCTGAATTACTACACTTCTAAGACAATATAAGTGTATTTTGAGCACTTGGTATATATAATATGTTTAAGAGTAGGCATCAGAAAAATATTGTAATAGCATATTTGAGTCATTAGTTAGGAAAAACAAGTATTAAACTTGCAGTTTTCCACAAATCATTGCTAAAATGTCACCTTAACTAAATGACTTTATGATAAACAATCTTAGAATAAATTGTTAAAATGTGAAAGTAAGAACAAGATTCAATTCATTTTGAGCAATATCAAATAGAATTCAAATACACACACACACATACATACATACATACATATGAAAGTGAGAGAGAGAAAGACTTCCCTTTATTATGACACACTAATAGTCTAGAAAAAGACCTCAACTCACGGACTGCCTTATTTTTACAGAACTCAATTTGATAATAATTTCTGCTCCCCAGTCTATATATTATATCTGTCCATGCTCTTTCAGAAATTAGAGCAAGAAGAATTTTTTATTTAATAAATTTGCTGAAATTATTAGAAAAGTATAATTATTGGAGCCATCTGTTAAGATGTGAAAACAACTTCACAGACTAAGATGTTATGATAGTCGATCTAAATCAGGCAGGTCCAACCTGTGGCCCAGGACAGTTTTGAATGAGGCCTAACACAAATTCTTAAGACATTATTAGATTTTTTTTGTAACCTTGTTTTTTAGCTCATCAGCTATTGTTAGTGTATTTTATGTGTGGCCTAAGAGAACGCTTCTTCCTATGTGGTCCAGGTAAGTCAAAAAGTTGTACACCGCTGACGTAAATGAATACTGCCTCTCTAACAGTTCACTGAAGATTCTACTGCAGTTTTCATTTTGTTAATAGTGTGAGTAAAGAGTTAACACCTTTCCTCTCCAAGAAAAAAAAAAAAGATTACCTCTAGCTAAACTTCTAGCATGGTTTCCCTGGGAACCTCATAGGTGGGATAATCCGTTGTTTCTAAGCAACATTTTGTGTGGTAAACTTGACCACTGCTGGTGAAGTAAATCTGGACTGAGCAGTGAGCAGGGCTACACGTGCCAAGTGTGAAGTATAGTGACTTTTCTAAGTGGGATGTATCTGTAAATGGACACTATGCCCATATGCTGTTACAAAATGTATTGTTTCCTGTGGTGTGTGAAACTGTTAAATCAGGTGGCTCCCACTCATGTGTCATCTTTCCTAACCTGAATTATCACTGGATACAATGCACCTCATGCTGATATGCTGGGTTTTCCTATCCAGTAACTTTTACGAAAGCAGACAGAGGGTAGTGCCAGGTATGGTTTACTGAGTATTATCTGAGTCTGAATGTACAGCTGAGCTCAAGACCACTGATGCTGGCCATGGAGAATAAGAAAGGTGATTAGTTATCCCTTAAAATGAGTACCAAGGTACCAAGTATTTATGAAGAGGTGGAATATTTGCCAGGTTCTTTTGCATGCTGAAATGAATTTGCTGATTAAGACCTTAACATTATAAACAATCAAGAGTAACGGTGAGTTTAATATATTCAAAGTTGAATCAAAATTTATACTACTTGGGGAAAGCCGGGACGGCTCAGCGGGTTGAGCGCTCGCTTTGAGGCCATGAGGACCGAGGATCGAATCCCGGCTCCGGCCCAGGCAGGACCCACGTGCTGAACTGGGGAGTTCCCACAGTTCGGTTCTCTAACTGTCTCTGTCTCTGTCTCTCTTTCTATCTGTCAAAAAGTAAAATAGAAATAACTATGCACTGAAGA
>PVKE010046037.1:0-12389 GCA_004027555.1 Craseonycteris thonglongyai | reverse complement strand
ATCTTTATTTATTTATTTTTATTTTTGAGAGAGAGAGAGAGATACAGAGACAGAGACAGAGAGAGAACTGAACTGGGGGAACTCCCCAGTTCAGCACATGGGTCTGCGCGGGCCGGGGCCGGGATTCGATCCTCAGTCCCCAGGGTCCCTGGCGCTGCAAAGTGAGCGCTTAACCCACTGAGCCATCCCGGCTTCCCCTCTTTCCCTTTCTTCTCTTCGTCATTCAGCATGTGCTTACTGATGTTTATTTTGCCAGGCACTGTGATAGGAACTGGGAGTGCCTTAGTGAACACGACAGACATAGTCCCTGACTTTATAGTCCCTGACTGGGATGAGAGGAAAGACTGTGATGGATTTTTTTGAAACTCCTAAATGCTTATTTGTGTAGGAATCATCCCAGGGGTTATAGATAAGACTAAAGTTAAAATATGTCACAACTAAGGTATCAAAATCAGGTCACTTTTGATGGCCAAATGAGACTAGCTGATTCATAGAAACTAAGAAGACAAGACAGGGGAAGGTATGTGACTGGAAGAAGTTTCAGAGCAGGTCAGATACAAAAGTCCAGATGGGTGGATATTCTATTTCAGTAAAGTGCTGTAGCACATGAGGGGTGATGCTCGTGCCCTGAGGAGGAGCAAGTACCTGGGGAGCTGGCAGCTGCAACTCATCTGGAAGCATGGCTTCTGGCAGGAGGGTGCGTGGAAAGTTCAAGAAACTGAAGAAAAGATCAGTGGGGCTGGAAAGCAGAGAGTAAGGTCCAGGTGTGAAGTTAGGCTACAAAAATAGGTGACAACTAGATCATACTCTGCAAGCTATCTTAAGAATTTTGATTTGTATTCCTGGTGAATGAAAAATGAGATGTGTTTTAAACATGCCTGTGTGTATGAAAGAGAAAGAGGGACATTTTTGTACATTTCAAATCTACTTTGGTGGCAGTGAGGCTGCTACAAGACAAGGGAAAACAGGAGCTTAGAATATGGTATGGGATCTGGGGGGTGGGAGGAGAGAAAATGATTAGCTCTGACATTAAGAAGATAAAATCCACAGGCCTTGTGGCTGGCTATATTTGATAGGAAGTTGAAAAGGACAAATGAGATTTCTGGTTTACGTAGCTGTTTGGATGATAGTTGTTATTCTCTCAACACTGAGTGTAGAGTCAAGTTGGGAAAAGGGAAATAACGAACTTGATTTCTCAATTGACAACTTTGATGTGTCTTAGTGGTATCCAAGTGGAGATATCAAGGAGGCAGCTGCATAAATGGTGTTGGAGCTCAGTGGTGAGGTTTGTGATAGAGACACTGATTTGTGAGTCATCTGAAGTGAAGTGATAATTGAAGCCATTGGCCCAGATAGAACCTCTGTTTTAATATAAAACATAAGAGGACCTAATATAGAATATAAGAGGGCCCTGGATTTTGTGACCAGATTGATATTGTCGTTATTGTTATTAGGAAGGTAGTAATGGACTAGAAGCAGCAATTGGAAGCAAAGAAGTCATTAAGCTTTTCTCTCAACCTTGAAAATACATGGTGTGTGATAGAAACAAGCAACCATCCAACACCTGGGAGACCAGCAATCTAGACTGCAGGTAAGAGAAGGTGGAGGGACCTGCACATTTCCTTTGTAGGGAGTGAACAGTTTTGAAAACAGTAATGGTGCCATATTGGCTAAAACTGCCTGACAGACATAGCCTAGATTAATTCTAGTCGAAGAGGGCATGGGTGTTCTGGGCCAGAGAACAGTAAGGTTGGGGAAGGGACTGAGGCACTCGCTGTCATCTCAGTGGTCCATTGGCAAGAAGCCAATGCCTCCTGTGAGTAACCTCTTTTCTGCGCTGGGAAGGACAGAAAGTACTGGGACGACTGATGATCACAAAGCCCTGAGAGAAAATAACTAAATGTTGTGGAAAGGAGGGGAGGTAATATGTGAGCATTATACAAAGATAACTGTTAATTTCTCCTCCATATAAGAGAGAAAAGAGAAAAAAAATGTAAGAAAAACATATGTAAGTAAATATGGCACGTACATTTTTTTAAAGATAACATGAGTGTCAGGGATTATAGTTTGATACACTAATGTGTCTAAGAAGATCATAAAGTGAGTTGACAATTTTAAGAAGTAAGGTATAGGGAAGCCGGGATGGCTCAGTGGGTTAAGCGCTCACTTTGCAGCGCCAGGGACTGAGGATCGAATTCCGGCCCCGGCCCGTGCGGACCCATATGCTGAACTTGGGAGTTCCCCCAGTTCAGTTCTCTCTCTGTCTCGGTCTCTGTATCCCTCTCTCTCTGTCAATAAATAAATAAATAAATAAATAAATAAATAAATAAATAAATAAATATTTTTTAAAAAAGAAGGTATAATATTGCATATAATTTGAATTCATACCCCAGCCTTGTCCTCCCATAATTTTGCCCCCATTCTAGTAGAGGCATAGATTCTGATACATAGAAGGCATTCACTTAATATATGGGAAAAATGAATAAAAAGTTCATTTCTGAGGAAGCTTAGCTAAGCCTTTCTGAACCCCCGTTTCTGTTGTCCTAATTAACAATTTCTAAGCTATTAGCGGCACTGACTTAATATACAGATATTAACAAGTGTTCATTGGAATCCAGATTTGCATGTGTGAAGAGATTCTTCTCCTTAGCCGGTTTAGTCATTATTCAAAAGTCTCTTAGTGTCTTCCACTCACACTTGCATTTTGACCTGAGCCTTATAAATAAACAGCAAGGACTTTTCTTGTAGGGTTGACCCATCACAGTTAGACACACATGCACTTCTTTGAGGTAATCTTGAGTGAGGCTCTTGCTGATTATATTTCACCTTTTCACGCGTCGTCCCAGAAGACATTGACGTCATGTTAGGACATAGTAGCGCCGTTTGTCTTCAGAGGTTGAATTCATTCTGCCATCCGGAAATTCTGTCGACAAGGAGGCCAGTGTTAGAAATGAAGCTTGTGACATGCAGGACATGGTGGAGTGCAAACATTGGTCAGGGCTTCCTCTCCCAGCCACAGAGGAAAGCCACACTGATTGGTATTCAGGAAGAGACCTCCTGTTTCGAAGGATTCCTTCATGCTGTTCAGCAACACTGTTTAGGGTGGATTTTCCCATTTGAACTGCAAAGCTTAAACACAAATATTAACTACCTGAAGCTGCAAATAGCAGCATAGTACATTAAAAAAATAATGAATATTTTAACCAGCCTTTGCCCAACCAAGAAAAATATTATGAAGAAAGGAGGCTGATTTTAGAAAAATGCCCAAGGAAACATTAAAAAAAAAAAAAGTTGAGTTTCCTTTCAAAGTTTGTTTTTGCTAAACATTCACAGTTTTGCTTTTTCCAATCCAATTTTATTATAAAAAAGGTCCCCCACCAGGGTACCTGGCATTCCTTTCAAAATAATCAGTAATACACAAAACCTTTGGAAATGGAGGGTGAGTTCTTAACAGTGACCGAGAGAAAAGGAAAAGCATATTATAAAGAAGGGAAGGCACTTCTTAGCAGTGACATCTGTTTACAGTCCCTGTAGGCAGATTTTCCTACACTCATCATTCCACCTATGGACATTTCATTTTGCTCATCTGGAGAAGCCAAATTTAATGATTCTTCATTGTGGATTTTCCTTGTGTGAAATCTCTGAAGATGCCCCATCAACTTGTGTTCAATGAAAAAGACTTTGACGTTTGGAGCTGTGAATTGGGGGGAAGGCAACGGGTAGGCAGGTCTTCTGTGACCAATTGGGTGGCTTCCTTGGCATTCATTTCTGTCCTTAGTGAAGATCAAAATGAAAGTACCAAAACATGCTCTTCAAGAATTCTCATTCTCAGTCAGTAAAGTAGGAATTTTGAACTGAACTTCATGAATGACAAAATGCTGTCAAAGCCTTTCCTTTTGTTCAAGCTCCTTTTTTCTCAACATCTAGCTTACATTGCCTTTAGAGATTGGTCGTAGTGTTACCCATTTTCAACTGAGGAAACTGAGGGACACACAGAGGAAAAACTGCCTGCATAGCTGAGGCAGGATTCAAATATTGGCTGTCCTAACCCAGAGCCTAAAGTTTTTACCTCCTTGATGTACGGTAAGTTAAATTCAGTTTAAAATGGCTTCCACGGCTTTCTGTTAATCCACTATCATTCAAGGATTTGTTGTTGTTTTGTTTTGTCTGTCTACTTTGTGCATTATGCATCTCATTATTATAATGATAATAAAACATGGGTCAGGGTACCTGGATTTTAGCTATAGCTTAGCTGTTTCTGAATGCCTCTGGATATTGCAAAAACTCAGTTCCTCCTGGAAAGCAGACACAATGATAGCAACCCTCTCTGCCTCAGGATTTTATCTTCCAAATCCACTGTGCTATTAAATTGACAACGTTATTTCTGAGGCTTCTTTGTAAGCAAGAAAAATGCACCAAGCTAAAGTTCATATCATTCAAGTTTAACATTCAAATATGAAAGTTCTAAATTTTTTTGGGGGATAGAGCATGTTAAACCTATTGGGATTTTTGATGAACTTTTATCAAACTTTTTGGTGAATATTTATGAAAACTCTTTCTCACATCCAGAATTGCTGTCAAGTGAGATGCTGGGATAGCTCAGTGGTTGAGCATTTGCCTCTCAATCATGAGGTCCAGGGTTCAATTCCTGGCCTTGGCTCATGCAACCTTGTGTGCTGAACTGCGGTGCAACTGGTAACAACCATGATGATGATGAAGGTTCTCACCTTTCATGCGTGCGGCCCCTGGTTCGGTTCTCTGAGCCTTCTCTTCTCTCTCTCTCTCTCTCTCTCTCTCTCTCTCTCTGTCACTCTCTCTCACCTTCTCTCAAACAAACAGAAAAAATTACTGTCAAGAATAAGCTGTGATGTGTAGTTGGAACAATAAACAATAACTGACCACCACGGTTTCTGTAGTATCGGTAATGTGGGAACATCTGCAGTGATAATCCAATGGTGAAATATATTTTGACTGTCAACTGATTCTTCATGCCACACTTTAGGGATTGCTGCATCTATTTATAGGGAACTGTACCCAGACAAATGCCACAGTTGGAAAGGGTCATCACAATATTTGTGAACTCTGGGCATAAATCAATTTGGCAGACTATTTTAAGGCAATTTATTATTTTTATTCCCAAGCATTTATTTAGAAATCTGTTTCTTCTCACCCACATAGTACTGTTTATCTATATTCCTAAGTTCTTATTTTAGTTACTTTCTTGTGTAGTTTTCTTTCCACCCCAGCCTTGAAATCAATATCATCAATTTTCACATTGTTTAAAGTAAGCCTCCTCCTCTCCTTCTGTCCCTAGGCTTGTGTTTTCTCATAAAGGATGAAAATGTACTGTAAATGAAAGGAGAAGCTAAATTTAAATATTCTTCTCTATTAGTTGAAAGGAATCACTCCTCCCTTTTCCCCTTGAGCACAAGCATCTGAAAGGATGTGGTCTTCAGGTCCAGAAAGCCAGAAGGATATTATTTGAGAAACTGGGGCCCTATCACTTTGTGTCACAGGACACTGTGCTTGTGTTTTTTGTGTTCCTTCTCTCAGGGACATCTTGCTCCAACCCATCCTTAAGAATTTGGTTCTGCTGTTTCCTCTTTTGATGTGTGATAAAGACCATGGAGGAGCAGACACCACCATAGTATACTCAATGACTTATTTAATTAATAATTCTGTAGATACTCAGTGAGCAACTTCTTTGTTTTTTTTAGATTTATTTTATTTTATTGATTTTTGACAGACAGAGAGAAACAGAGACAAGGAGAGACAGAGAGAAGGGGGTGGGCCCAGAGCAGTCTCCATAGTTGACAACATTAGTTTTCCATATAGTTTCACTCCAAAGGTGGGCACAGGGCTATGCAGGGCAGGAACTAGGCCGGGAGCCTTCTGCATAGGCCCCGGCAAGAACTGAACTGGGGGCACTCCCCAGTTCAGCATGTGGGTCTGCATGGGCCGGGGCCGGGATTCGATCCTCGGTCCTCGGGGCTTCAAAGCGAGCGCTCAACCCGTTGAGCCATTCCAGCTTTCCCAACAGTGAGCAACTTCTTGATGCCAGGAATTGTTTTATGTACTAGGATACTGTCATCAACACCCAAACAGTACTCCTGCCCACATAGTTCTTGTATTCTAGCGATATTAGACACAGAAATAGAGCACAAATGTCTAGCTTTATATTTGTCTAAACGAATACGTACATCAAGGAGTATATAAGTTAATTTTAGATTGTGACATAAAAATAGAGGAAATAAAATGTGACCATGATGTTTGGGTTGATGGGGAATACCTCATTGTGGTCAGGCTTCTGAGAGATGACTTTTGAAGAGTTATTATAATTAGGAGAACAACTAGCCACATGAGGAACATTCTAGGCAGAAGGGACATTGAATACCAATGCTGTGAGATGACAATTACTTGGGATGTTGAGAAACAGTGGATGAAATGACCAAGGTAGAAATGAAACAGATGAAGTTTAAGAAGTAGAAGAGGACCATGTAGATTGTGAAAAATGGCTGGAGATTCTGTTCTAAGTACAATGGTCTAGACTCTAGAGCAATGGCTCGTAAACATCCTTGTCCATCAGAATCACCTGGATGACTTGTTAAAGCATATATTACTGGGTCTACCCCAAAAATTTCTGATTCAGTAGCTCCAGGGTAAAGCCTAAGAATTTGCATTTCTGACAAGTGGAGCTGACGCTAGTGGTATAGAGACACTTTGAGAGCTATTTGCTTTAGTAGATATCCATTATTTGTGCCTGCCCAGAATAGATTTCACTTTTCAGAAAAGTTCCCTTCTATTCTATTAGTCCAATCAACATATTTCCTTACCTTGGTCACAGTATGCCATTCAGTGATGGGCGTGTGACTTAGCAGTCAATTGAAGCCCAACTCAAAAAGTATTGGGAATTAAATACACTTACTTGTGACAACATGGATGGACCTTGAGAGCATCTTATTAAGCGAAATAAGTCAGACTGAAAGAATCAGGAAACATATGACCTCACTTATAGGTTGATTATAAAACTAAAAGTAACGAAGACACAGAGACCTGTGGACACACTCAATAGCTGGGTGATTGCCTGAGGGAAGGGGGGGGGGAGGAAGAGTGAGGAAGGGAGGTGGGAGTGGGCACCAGCCTTATGGACACACTCAATAGTTTGGTGGTTACCTGGAGAGGGGAAAGGAGGGGAGAGGGAGAGTTGGGGGAGGGGGGAGTGGGAGTGAATACCGGATATATGGTGATGGAAGGGGAGCTGATTCTGGGAGGTGGGCACATAATGCGATGCATGGGTGATGTGGTATGGACTTGTACATCCAGAAACTATCTAATTGTTACCAATTAATGTCACCCTAATAAATTTAACAACAACAACAACAAAAAGTGTTGGGAATGGAAAGTTCTTGAGATCCTGGAAGAGAAGTTAGAAGTTAGGAGGTAATCTGTAGGGGAAATCCCCTTAAGAGTTAAGCTAATGCAGAGGAGCATTGAGCTGAAAGGTGGCAAGGCACTGAGCTCTGATGTGCTTTGCTGAGCTCCTGCATCCAGTCACATCTAAATCAACTCTACTCCCACACTTTTCAGCTACGTAACTCATGTCCCATTTTACGCTACTAGAAATATACCTTTGTTTCCTGCCACTTACAAAGCAAAAAATAAACATTAATAAAAAGCTATTGTAGATACACTACTTCCTTTTTTAAATTTGGATATGCCTTGGTTAATCACAGAGAACCAGATAAGGGAGTTTAGATGGCTCAGTACTACTCTGAACATTACAAAATAAATAACCTTTGTACAAGCTAACCTTGGCATATGCTAAAACAGAAAACCACAAGCAAATGGAAAGACAGAGTAGTTAGTTGAATGAACAAGAGAGATATGAGTGTGCTAAACAGGACTTGGTGGTACCCAACCATACCAGCAGTACTGTCACTCTCCACCCCCACCCCATATTATCCATCATCTTATTCTAAATAATTTATAATTATATCCCCATTTCCTCCTATGTGGGAACCTCGTGTTCTTTACAAGCTGCTACATTTAATTAAATTATATTTTCATTTTACCTTTTGATCCCCTTTACCATGTTATACATGGCAGCTTCTCAACATTCAGTTTTAGTCTAACTGTGACCTCTTCAATAGCCTTCCTTGACTGTCCTATTTCAAGTAGCATCTCTCTACCCTATTCAAGTCCAACCTGTTGAATCATTCTATTTCATTTATTTCTGAGAATTTCCCATTTTCTCAGATTCTCTTATTTGCTCATTATCCATTCCTTATAATAGCATATAAGCTACACTAAAGCAATAGTGTCTCCTATTTATCAGTAAGTCCCTATAACTCAACTGATGAAAAATGAGTTGCACAGTTTTTAGAATGGAAAAAAAATGAATGAACTGGTTGCACATTTTGTCTTTTCTTAAATAGCCTTAAAAATAGAGTATATGTAGGGAGGGGAGATCAAATGTATAGTGATGGAAAGAGAGCTGATTCTGGGTGGTGACCACATAATCCAATGTGTAGAAAATGTAATACAGAATTGTACACCTGGAAACAATGTAATTGTTTTCAACCAATGTCACCCCAATAAATTTTACAATAAAATATTTTAAAAATAGAGTATATATTTTTAGAACAGTTTTAGGTTCACAGCAAATTGATTGGAAGGCACAGATTTTTTCATATTCTCCCTGTCCCCCATACACCCCTGGCTTCTTCCACTATCAACATCCTGCACTAGTGTACATTTGTTACAACTGATGAACCTACACTGGCATAGCATTATCGCCCAAAGTCCAAAGATGACATTAAGGTTCATTCTTTATGCTTTCTGTATATTCTATGGGTTGAGACAAATGATGGACAATGACATGTATCCACCATTATTATATATAAAATATTTTCACTGTCCTAAGAATCATTTGTGCTGCTCCTATTTACCCTATCATAACCCACCTCTGGCAACCATTGATCTTTTTAATGTCTTAATAGATTTAGTGTCATATGGTTGCAATCATACAGTTTGTATGTAGCCTTTTCAGATTGGCTTCTTTTACTTAACAATATGCATTTCAGTTTCCTCCATGTCTTTTCATGTTTTGATAGCCCATTCTTTTTAGTGCTAAATAATATTGTATTGTCTGGATGTACCACAGTTTATTTATTTATTTATCTATGAAAGGACATATTGGTTGCTTCCAAATCTTTTCAATAAGGTGAGTGGGAAACCAGAGAGGCTATCTGTAATTTTGTAGTTACATGTATCCTTTATGATTCCAAGAT
Organism: Craseonycteris thonglongyai; assembly: GCA_004027555.1. NCBI lineage: Eukaryota > Metazoa > Chordata > Mammalia > Chiroptera > Craseonycteridae > Craseonycteris > Craseonycteris thonglongyai. The sequence goes on along the minus strand of PVKE010046037.1, from coordinate 3,099 downwards.
ATTGCTAGTGACCCACTGGCCATATGTGGATCAAAGTGTTTTTCTGCAGTAGTGAAATATGTGTGCCGACCTGTCTATGCTTCTTCTCTTGCTCAACCTCATGACCATTTAAGCATGGGCTTGTGGGACAGGATGTGGGCACTGGCCAACCTCAAACATTTTGGAAAGGAAGCTGGTTTTGGGGGGCAGTGGTAACTCTGTTTTTAGACATGTTATTTCTAAGATGATGGTAGACTACTGAGCATAATGTCTTACATGTATAGAATTGTGTAGTTAGAAATATGGCATTGCAGCCAGAAGAGAGAGCATAGTTGGTCCTAAATGTCTGAGAGCCATAACCTAAACATCTTAAAGAAAAAGTGTGGATGAACACAAAATATAGGTTGGTGGTCATTTTTGGGGAGAGGCAAAGGTAAATGGAGTTATGAATTAGTAGGACCATTGAGGGGTGATCTTAAAACTTATTGGTAACTCTTCCATAATCTGGGTGGAATGTTTTCTATTATGTTCAAAAATAATATTTAAGTTATATCTATATCATATATGGTGTATGTATATATATGTATATATATATATAACATATACCTATATATAATACAATATATATTGATATATATCACATATTATATAATTCATAAAATGTAAAACAAGAATAAATATGAATTGCCTTTCTAAACAAAGAAAAAACAATGCAGTACCAAAAATTAAATTCTTAATACTTCAAATGACTTTTTCAATTTCATAAAATGTGATTACTTGAGGCACTTAGTTGGGAGAATTCAAGTGAGTACAATGTTTTTTCATAGTTTCTATTTCAGAAACACTATTTTAGTTGTGAATAAGCTGCTGATGTTATTTTTCTCAATTCTATTTACTCTTGTGTAAACAAACATGACTCTTTGAGCTTCCTTCCTCTTCACACTAATTAGACAACACTAGTGCCTACTCCTCTTCAGAAGATGAGATCCAAACACCTACAGCATAAAGAGTGGAAGAATCTATCCCCAAATTAGAGCCCCTATTAATTCACAATATAAAGCATAAAATTTATATGTTACTTATTGCCATAATAACACTACATAACAAATCACTTCAAAACTTCTTGGCTTGAACTCTAAGGACATTTATGTCATGGCTGGGTGAGTTTTGTAATCTGGAATGGGTCGGTCTATTCCTGTGCCTGCAGGTCTGCTATGGATAAGCTAGGGGGCTCTGCTGATCTTAACTAGGCTCTTTCCTAGGTCTGGGTTACACTTGCAGCTTGTCTAGGAGGAACTCCACTGGGAAAACTGGAAAAATCCTGTTCTGCCTCATCTTTTCCTCAAGCCAGGTAATATGAGCATTTTCTCATGGCAAAGGTGGAAGAGGAAGATAGAAATAAGACATTTTCAAGGACTTTTCTGGGGTTTTACAACTCTGTTGACACCATGTTTGCTCACAGTTGGCCAAGCAAGAATTAGGATAGAGCAGAACACTCTGCCCAGAGTAGAAGGACTGCAAATTAGAGGGCAGAGGGCATGCATGTGGGTGTGGGGAAGAATGGGATTATTGATGCGATTCATCTGCCCCCACATAGTTGTGTTCCCCTCTCCATGCCCTTCTGCATCTTCTCTATGATTTCTTGCCTATCCAGATCTTACACCTTAGCCTCTCTCTGAGGCTCAGGTTAGGTGACCTTGACTCTATGGTGGTCCTTCCAGCCTCCTGAGACCAGAAGTCACTCATCATTAGCTTCCATCATTTCTCCTGTTGTGCCTACATTCTTGAATGTAGGTACAAGAAGGTATTAAGGAAGTGTATCTGTTTTATAAACTCACAGAGTCTGATAGTAACTAGGCAGAAATTAGACCACCATCAGTAAGTGTGATTCTTTGTTCATTTATTATTTTAAATTCATTCATAAATCATTTTGGTCTCTTTCGGAGTTCTAGTAACAGGTGTCAAACACATGAAAGGCACAACTTCCTAAAACATCAAAAGATTCTGCATTTTTAAAAAAGTACCATCACAAAGCTGCAAACTTGTCTAAATTAGTCATGTGAACTTTATTATTGTCAAGATATGGTTAATTTGGGTGCTGCCCTCAATATTGATCTCATTATCTCATTTATATACGTGTAAAATTTTGCTTTAATCCAAATCCCACCATCTGAAAAATTTGTGCAGAGGCCAAAGACATGTAGGACTAGCAAATAATTTCAGGCCCTATACAGTGAGTCCAGGTAGAAGCACAGAGCTAAAAGTAGAAAAGAAACACACAAGCTTTGTTAAGTGGACTGTTTAAGAGTAAGGCATACTAGATATTGAGCACAGCCCTTTAATTTCTCAGTGAGGCGTTTAATGAGAACCTTCAGGGTCTAGTTTTTTCACCACGGAGACAGCCTTATCCTAAGCCACCAGGAAAAATGATTCAAAAAAGACTAAAAGCAAAATCACATTAGATTTATCACAATTAAGCTGTGTGTTGGAATGGGAAAGGAAACGTTGAAACACACTATTTGAACCTGAGATCAATTGGGCAAGGAATATAATAAGGCAGTATTACCTTCATTGTAAGTGAATATGACAATATCACAGTTGAAGAAACTTAACTGTATAATAAACAAAGAAGTTGAATGCCTTGTGCAAGTTCATACTCCTAGCAGGTGCAAGGTAATCTGGACTCTGTCATCTTTAGAATGACTTTCCTTCGCACCCTCAACAGATGGCTGAAAGCACAGCCTCATCATATATGTAAAACCTCCACAGAATAACCGCCAGATAGCTGGAGAGTAAGTGCAGAGAGCTCCCCTCCGTTTTTAGAGATGTTATGACCCAGTCTATTTAGGTATCTCATCACAACCTGTGACTATTTCTTGAAACAGATAAGAAAAACAATGAAAGTGATGAGCCTGGGGGAAAATAAGGGTTCATTTTTAAGCAAACCTTCTTCTAAAAGAATCTCCTTATTCTTCACTCCTCATTCTCTCACTTAAAACCCATTGTGACATTTAGCTCAGTGTTTTATGACAGGGTATCATATTTCTCTCTCTCTCTCTCACTTTCTCTCTGTTCTTTCCTTCCTTCCTTCCTTCCTTCCTTCCTTCCTTCCTTCCTTCC
>PVKE010046036.1:0-12401 GCA_004027555.1 Craseonycteris thonglongyai | reverse complement strand
GTACTATGTTGAACAGCAGTGGTGACAGGGGGCATCCCTGTCTTGTTCCTGATTTTAGGAAAATAGGCTTCAGCTTTTCCCCACTCAGTATAATATTTGCTGAGGGTTTGTCATATATGGTCTTAATTAAGTTGAGGTACTTTCCTTCAATTCCCATTTTATTCAGTGTTTTTATCATAAATGGGTGTTGTATCTTGTCAAATGCTTAGAAAAAGATGTTTTTAAGTAGAAGAAAAAGGAAAAAGAAGAGTCACAACCAGAGGAGCCTAAGGTGTGACTATTAAACATAATGTGGTATCTTTGTGGTGTTCTTGAAATTGAAAAAAAGAACAGTAAGGAAATCCTGAATAGATCTTAATAAATTATGGCCTTTCATTAATATTAATGCATCAATACTGCCTCATTAATTGTGAAAATGTACATTACTAATTAATGTAAGATGCTAATAATGGAGGAAACTGGGTGTGGGGCATATGTGAAATCTGTACTCTCTTCACTCTAATTCAGTAAACCTAAAGCTATTCTAAAATAAAAAATTTATTTAAGACATATATAAGAAAATATATTCACGAATTTTAAAGTCATTATTATTCAGTCTGCTTATTAATAAGTCAAAATACTTGGTGAGTGATAGACTACAGAAACAATGTTAATTATAAGAATCAACTTTTAATCTTAATCCCATTAATATTAATAGTAGTTTGTTACAAGTAAAGAACACTGGAATCATTTTGCCAATGAGTGGCATGTATGTGTATGTGTATGTGTGTGTGTGTGTGTGTGTATATATATATATATATATATATATATATATATATATAAATTTTGAAATCTAATCTCAAACTTTCAATGTCAAAGAGCTACCAATAATGAAACCTACATACGCACACATAATGCCTTAAATGTATTTCAAAGCGGGCTCTTAATTGCCGTACTGAGTTATATACCATATTATTTCCCTAAACCTACTAGCTTTAACTGATTAGATGAGAGAGGAAACCTGATCAAGGAAAATTGATCCATATTCTGACCAGTGAATAGGGTTGTGACCTGGATGAGCAATATAAGCAGAGCCAAATAGATCTCTTCTCTCAGAAATGATTGACTATAAAATGCAGATTAAATTTGCCAATTTCCGGTAGCGACAAAAGTAATGCACCATAAATGTCATGATATGTAAGAACCTGGGCTGATAATCATATGACTGAAAAGAGTAATCAAAATATCCCAAATTCAAGAAAGGAAATTGAAGCAAATGGTGGTAAGTTCATGAACTCAACTCTTGGAACTTGTATAACTAGAAAATAATTAAATTATTCAACAGTCAAATTTTTCAGAGAAATGTAAAGATATTGATTACCTTTAGTCCCTGATAAAGCTATATGCTTTTTAAAGTGTTAACGATTCATAGTAAGAAATGGAAAAATAAACACAAAATAAGTTTATGGACATGAATCTAATCACAACAAATATGAATGCACTAAGAAAATCCAAAAATAGTCCAACTGCAAAAATTCCAGCTATGTTCCATTTAAAATAAACATACTAGAACAACAAAAATAAAGCTAAACTAAAAGCAAAAAATATACCTGTGAAAGCGAAACATGTTAGTAGGAACTACTTTAAATATATTTTCTAGGGGAAGCCGGATGACTCAGCGGGCTAACCGCTCGCTTTGAAGCCCCAGGGACAGAGGATCGAATCCCGGCCCCGGCCCGTACGGACCCATATGCTGAACTGGGGCGTTCCCCCAGTTCAGTTCTCTCTCTCTCTCTGTCAAAAACAATTTTTAAAAAAATCAATAAAATAAATCTTAAAAAAAAAAACAACTTAAATATATTTTCTAGGTTTTCCTTAGTAACTGAACACTGATTTTCTTCAGAATGGCGATTTGTCAAACTTATAACTGCATTTTCCTGGCTCCCTTGCAGGAGCTACGGCCAACGAAGCATAAACTGTGGCTTCAAGGAATTCTCTTTAATAGAGATCCACTCAGTTGGAAGAAAGATCCATTTTCCACTTCCTCCCATTTTCCCTCCCTGCTGCCTAGATTGTGGATATGAGGTGAAGGTGAAAATTAAAGCACCATGCTCAACACAACGTAAGAGAAAGAAGTAAAGAGCACTGTTCCATGGTAACTGAGGAGCTGTCGTTTTAGCCCCAGACTCTGTGAATCCAGACTGTAAAGCAGGAGAGAAAAAGCAACCTTGTAGTTTACTTTGGGCCAGTCTTCAGTTACACGCACCTGAAGTAAATCTCAAGTGACACATCATGGAAATCATAATCAAAAGAACGCTGACGTAAATGATTATGGTCAGATTATTCTACCTATTGAAGCCAAATAAATTTCCCCCAAAATAATAGTTCAAAGCATTATTTTATTGTTTCTGTGTGTCAGGAATCCAAACAGTGTACAGGGACAGCTTGTCTCTGGGGCCCTAGCTAGAAAGTTTCAAAGTTGGGGGATGTTGCAGTGACAAAGAGTCCAAATCATCTAGAAGAGTCCTTACTCCATGACTTGCTGTTGATGCTGTTATCAGCTTAGACTTCACTCTGTGTCTCCTCTCTATGTCTCCTCTCTATGTGTCTCCTCTCATGTTATTTGGTTAGGGCTTCCTTATAGCCTGGCAGATGAGAAGAAATGTTACTGACATTTATAATCTACTCTTCAAAGGTACGTAGTATTACTTCCTCCTTAATCATACATTTCCTACATTCAAGAGGAGAAAACCAATACCCATCTTTCTATGCAAGGAATATCAAAGTCACACGGTGAGAGGAATATAGATGATGAGCATATTGTTGTAGTAATTTTTCCAAAACCCAATAAGCTACACATAAGAAATAGATAAGTAGGGTCAAGATGTAGTCATGAAATATTCCATTCATAAGGAAGACATAAAAATTCAAACTTATTAATATCAAATACTATAGTTTTAACATACACAAAGCAAAATTGACAGAACCACATGGGAAAATGGACAAATCCACCTTCATAACAGAGAAGTTTAACAAACACCTCTCAGGAAACTAGAGATCAGATAGAAAAATAAATCAGCAAGAATAACAGTGATTTGAGTAACGTAATTAATGAGCTTGAAAAAAACACAAGGGGAAGTTGTATGATATTGGGGAATAAAGATTACTTTCAAAAATTTTAAGAGACTGAAAACATACCAGGCCAGATAGCAATCATATTTAAATGATTCCTACCTCATACCATTTGCAAAATATAATTTCCAAAGATAATAGAGTGGAAACTCTATATCATCACAGAATATTAAAAAAGATTTTAAAGACACAAAAGTACAAACCACAAAGAAAAACATTGGTAAAGTCTAATAAGTTAGATGAGAATTCTATTAATCAAAAGATGCTAAAAATGAAGACTAAAAGTAAAAGCTACTAACTATGATGTTTTTAAATGCCATATGCAAAGGACTAGTAGCAAGAATGAAGACTTCCTGTAGTAGGTAAGATAAAGATAAATAACAATATTTTTAAAAAGTCTTAAAAGAGCTCTCAGAGATAAAGAGAGGGCCTTCAAGTGTTTGAAAATATGATCAACCTCATTTAAGAACAGGAGAATTCAAATTAAAACCAAGAGATATAATTACACCCCAGCACTGGCAAAAAAAGAAAACAGAAAAATCAGAAAAGGCATACTCAGATTTAGTAAGAACGCAGAACACAGAAAATTTCATAATGAAATTCTCACGCTCTGCTGGCAGAAGTGTAAATGCATACAACTTTTTTTGAAAACAACTGAATATTACAATTAATGAAGTGGAACATCTGCATATGATGACTCAGGAATTCCACTCACACATGTGTGCAGGAAATATATACAGAGATTTTTATAATAACAGGGTTTAAAATAGAATAAAGGGGATGCGAGGATGATTCAGCGGGTTGAGCATTCTCTTCGCAGACCCAGGGTCCAAGGATCAAATCCTGGTCCGGGCCATGTGGACCTATATGCTGAACTGGGGTGTGCCCCCAGTTCAGTTCTTGCTGGGGCAGCCCCATGCCCACCTGTGGAATGAAGCTATATTGAAAACTAATCATGTACATCTATGGAGACTGCTCTGGGCCCGACCCCTTTTCTCTATCTCTGTCTATCTCTCTATCTCTGTCAAAGAACAATAAAAATAAATCTCAAAAAAATAGAAAGAAAAAGAAGAGAAAAAGAGTAATCTCAAAGTCAGCAGTAAACTGATAAACAAAAATGACAGCACACTACATGTAGTAAAAGTTATGGAACTACCATCACACATATTAATATGACTAACCCACAAGCCAAAATGATTTAGAAAGCAAGTTACAGAAGAATATCTACAGCACACTGTGATTTATATAAAGTTCAAAAATATGTAATTAAACAATATGTTTTTTAGGACTAGATACATGAGGTAAAAGTACCGTACAAAAAAAGTCTGACAAATAATAGAACATTTACATCAAAGGACGCTTGGATGCAAGGATAGTAGGGAATACACTGGGGAAGGACCTTATAGAGGCTTCAAAGAATTAGTGAACATCTGGTCCTGTCCAACATGTCCCCAGGCATACTTGGTCCATGCCGATCCTTCTATTAATACCTCTCCCCATGTGCCATCACTAGCGAGGCTACCAAGGCAAAAAAAATGTTACTATTAGCAATACAGCCACAAGACAATTGTTGCAGCAATAAAACAAAACAGTATATTTTATGTATCAATCCTGGAAACCAAAAGCAGAACTCAGTGTTACAGGCTGTTTGAACCCAGGGACATTTACTAAGTGTGTACATTTTATACAGGACCAAATATCAAGGATCATTTGGCATGGACCAAATGGATGTTCCAGACAGAATCAAATCTCCCGCCAGGCTTCCAAGCTATTGGTAGTAGATATGCTGATGTTCAATTTTGTTATTATTCTGTATGCCTAAAAAGTTTGCATCAATAGAGTATTTTATTGTAAAAGCTGCATTTACCTCAAGGCAGCAATAATTTCATTAAAGTAATAGTCTATGTTTTCACTTAGAAATACGACCTTTAATAAAAATGACATAATAAATACAAATCCACTGACTTCCTGGCTTCCACGCTATTACTCAGCTTTTAGGTGGGTGGAGTTTTAAACAGTATAGAGTTAATAACGGCTGAATTTAAAGCAAGAATATGATTTTCTAACTAATCATTTTATATTAAAAAAATATATATATATACATAAATTACATAAAATATACATATCTATATACATGTGTAAATATTTTTAAGTGATGACTATAATATATAATGTTTATAGTAATATATATAAGTAGATAAAAATGTTTTTTAAAGGGCACATAATTATAAAGTACATAAAATAAGGCAAAAATATACTGTCAACTAACTTTCCCTAGACAAAAGTATGTATCACACTTATGCGATATTATTTTGGTTAGAACAATCTGTCTATGAGATTACTAGGATTCTTATATCTTGGGAATAAGCAATATAATACAACTTACTCATAGACTATAAATGTATTTTTGTCTTTAGAAAACAGTTTTTTATTCATGAAATAAGAAAAAGAAATTGCCTTTTTATTCATGTTCATTTTTTTTTTCCAGTGGATGGAAAGCAGAGTTAGTACAGATAAAGAAATTATTGGAAAGATAAAAATGAAGTAGGCAATACAGTAGAACTAGCTATTTTTACATTCCAGCCATAGAGGAAGTAAAGAGGGAACCTTAACAGTCTATCAGCTAAACAGGTTCCAGCTGATGGGTGAATGATGCGGCCAACATAACCAGGTCAGAGTGCCCTGCGATGCTCTTCCAAGCCCTAATAAGGAATTAACATAAACAGAACTGTGTGCCCCTCTAAAGAGGGGACAGGTGTTAGAGACATAGCCCAGAGCAAGTAGCGTGTGAAGTCATTTTTTTTTCACCCACTTGCAACTAGGTGAGCTATCACTGTAGAAAGGGAAGATAAGAATAATCCTTATAATCACCAAGATAAGTGTGGACATGCAGACCTACCACTGTGTTTGCAAATGCTTATGCCTGCTTACGAAATGGCATCTCATGTTTATTCATGTCCATGGGATGTTGCCAGCTCCCTGAGACAGTCCTATGTGTGATAATAGCAGTTCTAAGCAGCACTTCCCTGCAGCTAGGTGCAAGATCCTAGAGAGCTTGCTTGAGGTGCCCGGCAGCTGCTTATGGAGATTTGAAACAGGGAGTTCTTAAGGCATTTCAGAGTTAAAACTCTCAAGGTGCAGGCTTTCTAGCATCTTTCTAATTCTCACTCCACTCCATTAACAGAAGGATCTATCTACAATCTAATTTGAACATGTTATTTACCTGCTTAGAGTAATTCAAAGATTAACCAGGCATTAGCTCTTAACTTTGACTTATATCAGAATCAGCCTTTGGAAAATAAAAATCTTGCATTGCATCTAAGAAATCTTCATCATCATTTCTGGAGATTAATACATTGATATACTTCATCAATACATTTAGTAAAACTTTCCTGCAAGGAACTGATACACTTGATAAGAGGTCTCTACAATTGTCACACAGCCAGGTCTACACTGGTCAACAACGGGAATTTCAAGCTAGATGGGATTTTAAAAAAGAAGAAAAAGAAACCCTTCCATGATCTGGCTATTTCAACTGTCTATCAATATATTTAGCTTGACTTCCATGGAAAGAAAAAATCTATTTTGGTTTCACTAAACAGATGTAGAACCCTTGGCTACAGAAAGTAGTTAACCAAGGAGCCCCTGACCCGCATCCACAGAATCCACTTACAGATTCAAGGCAAGTCTTCATGTCATATCCCTCCACATTCCACTGGATAATCTATCTGCGTGTCTGTTTTCCCCCATTGGGTTTTAAATTCCTTGAAGATAAGGAGATGGTTGCTCTCAGCTTTCTATCTTTAGCATGTAGCATGGTCCTGTGTTGCGTATTGTTTCTTTGATGTTAAATAAACTGAATGGTAAGACCTTACAGTTAAGTGTGAAAGAAATGCAAACAATTGAAGTATAATTGGGAAGTATGCTCTAGAAACAGACATAAGACACTCTTTCAGCAAAGGGAAGGAATCCCCTACTTAGGTGTGAATGTTGGGTTGAAGATAAGAGAAGACTTCACAAAAGGTATGAAAGAAAGAGATCACTGTTTGAAAATTCTTAAACTCAATTTTAAAACCGTTCGTATCAGAGTAGAAAAATGTGTCAATCAAGAACAAGCGTCTATTTAAGGTTGGGAAATGATAAATGCGAAGGACGGAAAAAGCACAAACTACTGCTAGTGATACTTCAGCAACAGTGTCAGATGAGCAGTGTGGGCCTATGTTCAGGGTAGAGTTTAACCTTTTTATCTCCTTTTTCCTGTTATCTGAAAAATGAACATTTTACCCTGTCTACTAGGTCCTCTGCAAAACATCCCCTCCTAAAACATACGACCTCTTGATAGAAAAATGATGGCATTTGAAAATAGCAGGAGTGAGCTTGAGCCCTGGTCCCTCCACTTAGTAGCTTTTTCCTTTTTATTTTTTTGCCACAAAATGACTCCTTAAGGTTTCCCTGAGACTCCGTTTCTATAAAACGAGGATAAAGAGTCTTGCTTTGCATTAGACATTCTTTGAAGGTAGCATGAGAAAAATGTGTGGGAATGAATTTAATAAACTGAAAAATGCTTCATAAATATAAAGTTCTCTTATTTTATTCTAATCTTATTTTGTGCCAGTTATATTTTGTCAGTTTCTCCTAGTGAAATATTCTAGAGTGCTGTAATTATAATCTTAAGATAATTATCTAAATTAATATCAAATTATTTTATTCAAGTGTTCAATTATTTGAACGATTTTAAATTTAACAGGTATGATCTCAAGTATACCTCATATATGGAATACATTTTCCGAATGAATTAACCAAGTAAATTTATATTTGTAAAGCACATTTAACCGTACTTTGTTTATTCACTTTTTCAAAAAAATTCCACTTTCTCGCCCAAGGAAAAAATACTTTTAATCTATTCTCCTATGGACTTGAAACTTCATTAAAAAATAAAAATAATACATGTCTCTAAGTTGGTGAGAGAATACTAATAATCTTTAACAGAATAAACTTCATTATCCATAAAAAAATAATTTGTCATTTTTAAAGTATCAATTTGTTTTCCTACAGATTAATTTAAAGACATACTGTCTGCCAGGCACTATGATAAGTACAAAGGATACAGCAGTAGCATAATAGAGAAGCACACACCATATTGGAAAAGATGTGTAACAATAAACAATTATAATAAGTTAAGCTGAATGGGCGTGGTGATATTAAAAAGAAAACCTCATAGATTCAGAGTTTGACATTCAAAACTTATAATCAAGGCAAACCATACTAAAAAAAGGCAAGAAGTAAAAACTTAAGAGCCCTAGTATTTCAAAGTCAACAACAGGCACTTGCTTTTTGAATGTTAAGTCTAGTCTATTCATGTTTAGGTGATTTCCTCCTGCTTCATTTTATTTTCAAATCAGGTCCATCCTTACCATCCTTAAAGGAATAACACTATACTCAATTGGAATGAACGCAGTAGATTAGCAATAATATTGCTGGCATGAATAAAGCCAAAATAAAATATAATCATAACAAAATAAAATGGGAACTCCTACTTTTGAAGGAACTTGGGAACATTAATCCAATCTAAATTAATGAAACAATTATATTTTATATTTTGTGAGAGAGAAGAGGAAAAAATAGTGATTTCTTTGTTATGGTCTTCAAATAATGGATAAGGAACTTATAGAACTAAACTCCATCAACGAAATGCTTATATGATATGAGGATATGTCACATACCCTCCCAATAATAATGGATTGTCACAGAACCCTAAGAATGGTCTGCCTCTTTTTCAGTCTTATCTTGCCGAGCAGGTTAAATCTTAGAATGCAGGCATCCACACCTAAGCCAAAGTCAAACTCAGGAAGACAATTTTGACAGCTCAATACAACACTGGAAAAATCAGTTGAAAAGGTTGTTAAGACAATTAGCTCTTGCAATGCAACATACTATAAGGACCATTTATGGGTCCTAAATTTTGTGGGATTTTTTTTCCCTCTCTATAAGTATAATTATTTTTCTTTTATCAGAAACACGTTAAATCTCCCAATGGTGCTCCCATGTACTGACATGAAAACGTTTCTCAAGAAATGGCTTTCCTTTGTTTCATAGGATCTTTTCTAATCAGCATTAATACATTCAACTAACAGATTTTATCTGATAGTTATATTCAATCTTGTATGAAGGAAAGTACCTAACACACAGTAGGTTATTAGTGGAGGCTATTAATGACTATGTATTGACCACATGAATAAGTATTCACAGAGCTATTTTAAATTAACTAATATAGAAAAAAATGATGGCAACAGTACATTCAGAGCGTAAAAAGAAGAGTGTTGCAAGATCAGTTAAGGCTGAAAAATTAAATAAAGCATGATTTAGTCTCATAGACAAGACTTTGAAGCCTGTGCCATAATACCACCGTACTGCCTTTAGTAATGAAAACTGGAAAGGCTTTGCATTGTCTTCATACTGTGCAGAAATGACAGTAAGCTCTTTCTACAAATCACAAACAAAAAGATTCAAAGACATGTTACTGACACAATGCCAAGCCAATGGCGTCTCTACTCACACAAAGTGTATGACTAAATATGAGACAGATTTTTGAAAGAAGAGCCCTATCTTTCCCAAATAACTACTGCATGGAAACCACTGTCATTTTCGTGGTGGGCTGACAGGTGAAACGTCTAGCTGATGACAGCCATACCAGATTCCAGTTCTCTTGTTGTTGCACATTTCTCCCTGTGTTCATTGCTTTGATCAAGCTGAAGAGTAGTGGGATGTTGAAAATCAAGTCTTCAAGGCTTAATTTCCACCTGGTACAATGCATTTGACTAAAAACTGACATACTTAGCAATGTCTTGCTTCACCACTATGGACCGCTGTATTTAGATTCATTCTCAAAAATCCCACCTTCCACCAATGGCCCATTTCAAGGACTTTATACATTTTTTTTTCACTTTCTTATCTTTACTTTTATAACTTACTACTGTGATTTTTTTTTTCTTAATAGGCATCTCAAAATAATCTACCTAGAGAACAGTACTTATGTAAGATGAGGCCACAGTCTAGCAATTTAGTTCACCCATATTTTTGTTACAAAACATAAGGAGGTCAGGGTGAATGGTTGACATGTGTTATAATCAGCATTGCTGCTGGAAAATCATGAAGCCCATCATCATAACCAGTGGTAGTTAGAAAGGTAACTGGAATTTAGAAATGTACTTTTTAAAGGTACACAGGAAAGAAAAACAAAATCACCATGCACTAGATACTGAATTTTCCCTGACTTGAGAAAAGTTGTAATCATTTCTAATTTTCTTTTATGTAATATATGACCATCTGAGATCAAGTAAACAGAAATTTCTAAATGTCAGTGTAGAAAGTATTTCATAAAGAGGAGACACAGCCAGAAAGTCTGCTGTCTCTCTGGAAATGTTCCTACACCCTCTAGTTGACAAGGCAGAGTGCCATCACAGCATTAATTGCAGCCTTCAGAGTGAAAGACTATTTTTCTCTAATTAAGACTTTCTGTATTTAAAAAAATAAGACCTACACAGCTTCTCTGCTGTTGTGGCAAATTGTTATATAATAATGAAATCAAGTGATTTAAATGGTGGCTACTGGGCCGTCCCAGGTTTTCACAAACAGCTTGCCAATACTATTGCATCATTTGTACCAAAATACTTACATCTTGTCAGCCCTCATTTTCCTTGTGAGAAAGTAAAGACTGGGAGTCCCAGCCAGAATCATGGACAAGGCTCCCTAAAGTCAAAGGAGCAAAGGTCAACTGAGGACTGATCCTGAGTGTAGGTGGCTCTGGACACTCAGAGAGCAGTACCTACACCCGAGACAAAAGGCACACAGAAGAGGAGCAATGTAAAGACACTGGCAGTTTCACTCCCAGAAGAGCTAAGGAAGACTCCCTGAAGCAGTGCTGAGGAGGAAAAGCATGCCTTTCTATGAGTGCTTCTGCAGCCAGGTTCAGAAACTAGACAGGAGCCAGTATAGTCACAGGCTCGGGGGGGGGGGGGGGTGGTGTTCATCTAATAAATACACTGCGAAGAAGGAGGTGTTACAAATAGCCATGATTTGTGTTTGCATGAGTGCTAGGGGTATGGGAATGTTGGAAAGACACAGTACTGAAAGGGACTGCACAGTATTACCCTTGGCTTTCCTGAAAATTGTTATCCAGGGCTTTTCAGAGCTGATAAGAGCTTTCCCCAGCCCTACCTTCCAATACCTGAGGCTAGGACCCATGAATAAGCCATACGTCCCTGGTCTTCCTTGCACAGTACAGCCACCAACACTCCTCCTTCCACTGCTTTCATCACCCTCAGCAATTCTGAACAGATTCGAAAGTTCAGTCAGTTATGGCTTGTAGTAGCCCACCACACCCACATGCCTGCTAACATCCATTTTAAATGGGTTTCTTCCATATTTCACAACCAAAAGCTACCTGGTCCAACATCCATGTTAATCTCCAAATTAACACACACTCAAAGCTGTGGTAAGGTATTTGACCATGGAGCTATATTCACTGAACTGTTAGTACAACTCCTGATCCTAGGAGAGCAAATGACCCCAGAAGCCACTGCGCTCCAGCATTCAATATGTCACTGCCTACATACATCACTAAGCAGCATCTTGTGAACAACACTGAAACATTCCTAGAATACTTAGGGCTCATTTATGGTGGTGTCTACACTGCCGACCCCCGTGTGTAAGCTGTGCTTTGGGTGTTCTCCAGGACTCTACCAAATACTTTTTAACCATTCTGTATCATCTGTCAAACTCAGACTCCCCACTCATTAGGAAAAGTCCAATCAGCAATGATTTAAATACCCACATTCACCTCTTTGCAGCGATTTGAGTATCTTCATGTACTATAATTATATTCTACATTTGAGTATCTATATTCACAATTGTTCTCCAAATCAGTTCTCTCAAAGTCTAGTGGCTAAAAATCAATCTCTGATGCATAGTCCATTTACACAAGGATTTACAGTTTGGATTGAATTGCTTTGTATGGCACATAGAAATCTGTTCAATAATCCAGATGTGGATGGATTGCCATTGTTCTAGGTTTTCTTTCTTCTCCTTCTTCTCCTTTTTCTTTTTTAAATTGACATATATCTGACTCCATAGAGTTACTGCAGCTCCTCACCTCTTTTCTACAAGGTTGCTTGAGAAGCCCAGAAGCACTGATTGGTGCCCAGGAAAACAAGAGAAGCCTTGGAACCTGCAGTCTATTACAGATGACAAGGACAGCGTTCTCAGGAAGCTCAGTGGCACTGCTGCTTCTG